>JBBPCS010001928.1:0-14268 GCA_037974645.1 Hollardia meadi
CTGGATTTTTGATTTTCATGAGCTGTAAGCCGTAATCATCAAAAGTAAAACAAAAAAGGCTTGAAATATTTCACTTTTTGTGTAATGAATCTAGAATATATGAAAGTTTCACTTTTTTAATTAAATTACGGGAAAAAAATGAACTTTTCCACGATATTTTAATTTTTTGAGATGCACCTGTACAACGACTGTGTCCAATTAATTTAAACAGTAATCATCAACAAACCAACAGGCAGCATCTCAGACGAAGGATTTGAACAAGACATGCCCAATCCTTTATATATATAACCTCCCCTTCTCTAAGCTCCTCCCCTGTGCACTGACAGGTGAATCTCTCCACCCACTCCTGGTCTCTCAGAACTGACGCTCACATCTATGGTCTATTCTGTGCTGCTGGTAAACACAAGGCAAGATATTTTAGCACAATAATTGAGTTGTTTTTGTTCTGCCTGTTACCAACAGCTTTTGCTATGATTGTATCAGTGTTAACATAAAGGCCCAGTCTGTTGGATTTACAGGTATCTAGCAGTGTGGTTGAACATCGAATCTTAAGGCCCAAATGAACTGAAAGCAATAACTGATGTGCCTCATTTGATGCTCCTATGGCGCACTGCAGGCATCATATTTGTATTGACAACATCACTGAACCAACAGTAAGGTCTGTATTTACAAAATGTTTGTAATTACAGATACCTCACATTAATTTTCTTCACATTTCTTTTTAAGTAAGGTTATGAAATGAAACTCTGTTCTTCTTTTCTTCGATAGTATTCTTCCATAGAGAAACAGAAGACCGCAGTTGCACACAAAGCCACCCAGAACACATATGCAGATAAACACATGCAGCCTTTGTGTCAAATCCAACCCAGCTCTGATGTTGATGATGTCGCTCTGACCGTCTCCTCTCTTCCTGTCTCCTCACAGTTGCGACAGAACATTATTATATTTACCTCGGCATTACAGAGCTTAGATAAGTATTCAGAATGGCTGAATTTGTTCTTTAATGATGAGACATTTCACAGCAGTCTGTCTTCACAACGTGCAGCGCAGAGCAGAGCTCAGCTGCACTCGCTGTCTCTCTCTTACCTTATCTTTTTATTTCTTCCTTTAGCTCTCTCCAAACAGGTACTGAGGCTGCGGACAAAAACAGCTTTGAACGTTGGGTCCTCATTTGATGCTCCAGAATCTAAACAAGGTTGTAGTAGAGGCGTCAGGGCTGTTTGAAACGGCCCCTTAAGTCTTTTGGTGCGTGTTCAGACAATGTGTACTTCAAAACGGGTGCATCAGACGCTTTCAGTATAATTGGGCCTTTAGTTTCAGGTAATTATACAGTAATTAATAAAATATTATAAATTTTATACTTTGCCAATATTGGATTCCATTTCGCCCCTAAATCCTCCTAAATCCTCCACACTGGACCTTTAATGCATTACCTTAACGAGGAATCACATTACTGTGTTTAAAAAGGAAGTGGTTGCTGAACACACTAGAGGTCTTCACTTGCTGGTTCTCTCTGTTCCTACTAGCAACCTAAAGTCACCCCATGTAGAGCGCCAAACAGGCAATTCTTTGTATCTTTGCTCAGTTACAGTAATCCTTTGAAGTGACTTCACACAATTTGTGACCAAATTTGCACCTGTTCTTCTCAGAGTCATAGCTACGTCCATTTGCAACAGGTAGATCTTCAATATCTGAAAAACATTACAAGATAAAATTCATGAAAGTTATTTGTTTTGTTTTGCCTTTCTGATATTTTTTTTTGCATTACTAAGGCTCAGAATGTTCTAATAACACTCATTTATGCCATCATATACAGATATTTGTGGTCAATTCAAAACCTGTGGCGTTACCAATTATCTCAAATTGCATACAACACAGAGTCAATGTATAGTACCACTGACACGCCAGTTGACTATTTTTAAGTAGTCCAACGTCCTGAATGTTGGGCAGTCCTGAAAAAAACTACCTATCTCTGCTTACCTAAGACTGACTTGATCCAGCATCAACTTTCCAAGACCAGCGCTGTTGAGTAAATGGAAAACATGGGGGTTTTGGTAGCAGCTGGTAATGCCTTTCATTGTGAGTAGGGCATACAGTATTACTGCTAAATCCAAAGTAGAAAGGTGTGTTAGGACAGCACTGATATTTTCACATTAGCCCAAATGCAGAACGCTCTGTCAATTGCTCACACTTAGTTCTCCTAACAGGCTTTTTATTTTTAAATGGCTTTGGAGGAGCGCTGTTTATGCTTCCAGGCCCGGGGTGAATATTAAAAAGGTAAACACAGGAGCTTTTCAGCAAAGATAAAATACCAAAGTTGCAATTGAGAGCCCTCCATTTCTCATATCAGCATTCATCCAGCCACCCACGTCCATTTCCAAAAACATTTCATGCTGCTGAAGAGTGAGGCAAGATGCTGAGCACTATGGGTGCAGAGCGACTCACTTCTTTGCTGATAAATTACCTTTAAGGAGTTCATGTTGGCTTCTTTTTTTCATAGTGCTCAGGTAGCTGAGTACACAAACACCAGCAACTGAAGTCTATATAGAAGAGTAGATTTGCATTTTTTTTCTGTATTGTTGTACAGTATGTCTGCAAGAGCTTCATTCACCATGGTGCCAGAATGCTCTCAGCAATGTGAAGAATTGAAGCTCTGTGGCCTGAAGTACAGTGAGACACTGGTTTAGATGATAAGTCACAAGTTGTAGGAGACCAAAAATTGAAATTGTCTGGTTACCTTGTTCTCAGACAGCTCCATCAGCTCTAATTGGGTATATGCGTTGCTTCTTTGGAGGTGGTATTGTTTTCTCTAGGCCATTAGTAGTGTAAAAAGGGATTTTTATTGTACTTAAAAGAGGTATCATGCTGTGAAGTGGCCCAGTGAAATATTACGTGCTGAGCCACAGACAGAGTTGTGTATCCAAGGGAAGAGGCAAGAGAAAGCATGCCTTTTCAGCATAAGTTGCATTTGATTTGCATGGAAATTATTTCGTATAAAATTATCCTTTTGACTCCCCAGTTTTGAAGTAAAATTGTTTTTATGACTGAGGTTTGAAATTATACAACGGTAATAGAACATTGGCAGGAGTAATATAATGGAGCTGCGAATCACAGATGTGGCCGCAAAATCTGTCCTTGTAAACACCAAGAGATAATATGCTAATATAGTCTATAGTTTTTCATCTTTGTCCTTCATGGAGCTCACATACCACGCTTTGATTTATTTAGGTCCCTATTTTCCTTTTAATGATTGTTGCTGAGGACTTCTAACAGCTGAGATGTTCCAACTCAGTTGTTTTGACAAATCAAACATCTTTTTAGTTTATGGAATCCTCACAACTAGCTGTGTGATGATTTAAATGCCATGTCAGTAGTGGTTAGTGGGTTGTGTTCCTGATGGCAAAGTAGTTGGGAGAGTTAAGCTGTTACTATGCTAATTTCAAAATCATATTTGACGTGTCCTCAAAGGTTGTTAATAATGTGCAGTGCTGGGTGCAAATGCCCATTGTATAACTGTACCAGAGCTTGATCTGTGCACAGTAGAAAGGTGGAATTGCAGTAAAGAAAACAATGATGGAAATAATCCCAGTCAATGAGCAGTTGCTGCACTAAAAGTTAAAACTAATAATACAAAAGGAAAACTAGAATTATCACCTCGTGGTTGTATCCCTCTGTGCGCCAGTGAAGTTACAGTTTACATGCATGTCTACCCATCATATAATACATGTAGTGACTGATGGAGAGCTTGGTCATATGGTGCAACAACAATCACCTGAAGATCAATATCAACAAAATCAAAGAGCTTGTGATGGACTACAATGCTTCAAATATGGATGTTGCTGCAAAGAAGCTCTAAATTCTGAAGCGTGGATTCTTCACAACCATGTTCAACCCGGCAGCACAGAAGATCTAAACAATCAGCACAGTTTGTGTGAAATTTTGTCACAATTAGTGTATGAATTCTTGAGTTAAGACTAGTAGTAATAGTAATAGTACTAGTAATAGTTTAAAAGTCACAGTGACCTTGACCTTTGACCACTGACCACCAAAATGTAATTAGTTCATCCTTGAGTCCAAGTGAATGTTTGTGTCAAATTTAAAGAAGTTCCTGAGATATTACGTTCACAAAAATGGGACAGACAGACTACGTGAAAACATAATGCCTCCGACCACAGCTATCACCAGCACGGAGGCATAATGATTAAAACCCCTAGTGCAGTTTCTACAACAAAGAAATAGCGGGTGTAGGTTAATTGCCTAAACCAATCAAGGAACTGTCTGAGAATGGGCAAGGAGGGAGGTAAATGTGTGCCAGCTTATTTGGTGATGTTTAAAGCATATATGGTGCTTCCTTATATTAAAAATCTTCTTCCATCCAAACGTAGGCCATCACATTAAAAAACTCAAACAATTATCTTGGTATCATGTATTCAGTTACATAGTATTTCAAACTCTACTTCTATATATTTAAAGCATGGGCAATGAAAGAAGGATAATATAAGGTATGAGTACATCCTAACCTTTGTTAGCAGGATGTACTAAGCGTTACTAAGCAGCTGTTAAAGCTAAGCTGTAAAGTATGTGAAGGTACAGCCATGAAAAATTAGGCTAAAACATTTTATAGTCATCATTGCCCTGTTTACCTGATACTAAAAGTACTGGCCTGTCGTGGCCTTCCAAGCCTTTCTGTCTAATATGTTATAGATAATGGATGGATAGCAAACAGGAAATAGCCGTGATCATATACACAGGTCAGCCACAACATTAAAACTACTGACAGATGAAGTGAATGACATTGATCATGGCTACAGTACAATGTTCTTGTGGAAAACCCTGGGTCCTGGTATTTATGTGGATGTCCTTTGAACCATAAAACCCACCCAAATATTGTTTCAGACAAAGTAAACCCCCTCATGCCAACAGCACTCCATGGATCGTAATTTTTCAGGCACGTCCCATGTAGCTCAATCAGATTTGGACCTGGGGCATTTTGAGGCCAGGTGGACTTCTTAAGCTCTTTGTCATGTTCCTTTGGCTGTTCCTGAGCAGTTTTTGTGGTGTAGCAGCACACATTGTCCTGCTGGGGGACCAATGTCATCAGGGTGTGCCGGTGCCATGGGGGGTGTTCTTGATCTGCAAGGGTGTTTGGGCGGATGGTTTGTGTCAACTGGCATTTACAGGAATGCCAGGATCCAGGGTTTCCCAGCAGAATATTGCAATGTAGTGAGATGGTCAATGTTATTTCAACTGGCAGTAGCTGTAATGTTGTGGCTGATCCATGTATATTTCTATAATTTTTTTTTTAATTTAGAGGATACATTTATTTCCAAGCCTCTTAAAAACGATCTGTAGTTAACAACAGTTAAACCAGAAATGTGTCCCCCAAATCAGCGCACATAAGACCAAACTTAACACATGATTAGGGCTGGGAATCGTTTAAAAAAATTACGATACCAGTACCAATACCAATACCCTTAAAGTGATACAGATACCAATACAGTACTTCACTCGATACCCATCATATGAATGGAAGCATAAAATACCACTACTGAACTGCCAACTCTATCAAATACAACTCGTTCAATTTCTCCACACCACAGAATGTATGGGTTGTAGCTGCTGTAATAGTTGTCCAATCACACATCACATTAAATCAAAAAGGGTTGTGGTGATTGGCTGTGAGAAAACCCATGGAAATAGTCAATATTTCCCCTGCTTTGGATACAGAAAGTCATGAATGCAGGTGCATTGCCACTCATTTCCTGCTGCAGTTTTGTTGTGTGGACTGCTGGACTGTTATATACAGTCACTCTCAGAGCAGAGGCAGCGAATGAACTTGGAATGTATTCAAATCTTCTGTTCATCGTAGCTTTTTGAGGATTTAATCAGTGATAAATGATCTTTCAGAGCACTTTGCAGGGACGTGTCCCTACACTCTCCTTATTTCAATTACCGGTTTGTTTTCTTCATTTCTGTCCACTACATTGATATCATCTTTGAGACAGAAAGTGGCACAGCCTCGAAATGCTCGGTCTGTTTTCTATTTTTATAGTCAAGACCAAATTATTGTTCATTACAAAAGCTGATGATACATTTTCACTGGGACTAAAAGCAGATTGCTTGTTGGTATCCGAGCTTTAAAAAGAAACTCTGCTGTATGGGCCTTTTTGTTTGACACAAATATCCAGCTGTGTAATCACAATGACATGCATTTCTGAATTTTAAGATAAATTTGGCAGCAATTAAGCAGGCCATTAGTTTTTGTTGTTGTTTGTTGTGTGGGAAATTCTACCATGTGAATTCATTGAATGGATCTGGGTGCTGTGATGCATGTGATTAGCCTGGATACCATGTCTGTCACAGCATGAGGTAGCATCAGAGCCAGAAGATCCTGACAAACATCAACATATTCTCAAAAAGGCTGGAATCAGAACGACGACAGCTGTTGCCTCGTAATAGAAATCGATATCTGATGGCACTTTTTCAACTTCAGTACAGTTCAACTTTTTCTTTTGTCTGAGGGAAACAAGTCAGGCCTTTTTAAACATTACTATCACTATTAATTGAAACTCTGACTGAGAAAATTATACAGTAGGTAGTTCAGTAGATATGTAAATAGTAACATACAGCGTGGATTAAATCCAATTGAAAGTGATTCAGTTTAGCTCAGACTAATTTTAATTTGAAATAATACAAATGATTAAAAATCCAGCCTTGCATCATAACTTTGCTTAGCAGTATGTTGTGCAGAACACATTTGTTTAAGATTGAGATCATAGATTAAAGGAAAACATTACTAGTAATTTTTTTAGCGACATACACTCAACGTCATTTTCCATAAACCCAAGACCACTATGGGTTAAACATCATTATCTCGCTGGAAGAAGCCAGTCATCTTGCTAGTTGAGACTTGGCTGTCACATCACAGATTACAGCTAAAACGTTGGGAAATGACTTTAGCCTAGCCAACACTGGATTTTTTGGATAATATAAGATCTTTTTATCGGGCATTAGTAAGTAATTTAACATAAATAGGTAAATAAACAATACACATACCATTGATTTGTTTTTTGTTTTTAAATTGTAACCGAGATATAATAATAAAATAAAGTTTATGCAACAGGCGGAGTATGCTAAACTCCTCCCTTGCAGAGCAAATCTGCCTGGCACTATAGGGCCTCCAGATCTCTCATACTGCATGTCTATGTTGCTGGACAGGACAGGTTTAAAAAAAAAAAAAAATTGTAACCATGGTGGAGTCTTTCTTTCAGTGTGTGAATTCATTTGGGGAGAGTGGTCATACACACTGACAAACAGTAACAGAGGCACCACACTTAGTTGAAGAGACTGATTTTTGACAGCCTCATTTTTAAAGAGGATGATTAGTTTTTTGATTTGTCTGTAATATTCTTGTATTGGTTATCCAATATGCATTGGCCAATCAAAAATAGATATTCATGTACCTATCACTTTTAAAACTAATTCTCTTCAGCCAAATTAGTCTTTGATGTTTTTGGGAGGAAAAAAAAGAAGAATGAAAAAGATGGACACTAGCAAGTATCATGTTTGTTTGTTTTTCCCAGGAATGTGAGGGCCTTCTGCTATCATTACACAAGTATTCAAAGACCCCAAAATGGAAATGATGGGTATTCTGTTGAAATACTGATACCTCCAATCTCTTTTTTGGCCTGACAGATCATTGCAAGCTGTCAACACCCCACTTTAGCTCAGTAGGGGATTGAAGGGAGCAGTAATAAGTACCTCGCTGTATCTGCCCCCCCCGCCTCCACCTCTCCACGCTGCTCTCCTCTGCCTCTCAGAACAAGACTTGTTTAATTTTAGCAGCTTTGACGCACATTTGACATAGATTAATTATAGAGGCTCTTCATGTCATTTAGCTAGTTGCATATGAACACGAACACACACACACAATAGCAGCGGAAATGGTTATTCAGGGCACCCATTCTCCTGCAATAAATGGACTTCATCCTCAGTAAAGCGCAGCAGCCGCCGCCCCTTCCTCAGCTCTCACACTGTCCTCAGCATCACTTCGTCCTCCTCCGCCCTGACTCTCCAAGCCCTCTCGGGTCTCAGACGTGATTGCCTCCTCCTGTAAAGCTCCATGCATACCTTTCCGGCCCTTCTCCATGCTGCTTGACTGATCAGGAGAAATTGCACAGGCGACGACTGTAGCTCCTTCAACAATTTCGTGGCCTAGTTTCACTCTGATAAGAAAAACAGTCAAAACAGGAAGGGAAAAGTGAATGATTCACAGTCAGTCATTCAGTCAGTCTGTCATCATTGTAAGCGAAAAGCTACATCCTGGAACCTTCTTTTTTCTTTTATTTACTTCATATTTGGTTGTTAGCAGATATGGGACCGAAACTTTGGTTTCACAATAGACATGACTGATAAGCCTTTACTACAAATTTACCCGTATATGTTTCAGAATTAGGATTGGGATTACAACTGTATATTACTTAGTTTCTTCTCTGAACTACGCTGATTTGATAGAAATAAATAATAAATAATCAACAAAATTTAGTTCAAGTTTCAGGTGTAGTCAGTGGTGAGGAATCTCCTTTGTGAAATGATGAAACTTAAAGAAATACTCCACGGCTTCTATTGTGGGTGTTATACCAGCTGAGTGCTACTGGTTTTCAAAGGAGCAGTCCCTTATCACCCCGAAGGCAGAGGGGAAAGTTGTAGTTGTAGTTTTTAATGTCTACATGATCATGTCATTGTGTAGACAAACTCTGGTGGTTTGGATTGTTGGAGAAAGCAGACACTATATTCACGCCCATAAAGACATGAAGGAAAGGCTGAAATAGTGAAGCATTCCCCCAATAAACAGACTGAATTGGTATTTTGTTCATGTAATTATTCCGTCTGACATTGTTTTCATGTTATTCATTTTATGATAGTGGGTGGAGAGATTTGTTTTGCCCAAACCAATCATCATTTTAACTCACTGTGGAAGCTGCAGCAGCTGTTGCTAGGAGCAGTTAGCTCAACATTTTTCATGATGCTTAAAGAATTGTGTCCCTTTCAAAGTTGATATTTCTTTAAGCTGACTCACAACAGCCTGTGTCAGTCTTTTCCATAGTTGCCTTTTCTTTTCTTTTTCTTTTTTTTTGCTATTTTCAATGGAGGAAGATGGGTAGGTAGCTAGCTGGTAGATTATCTTCTCTTTATTAAGTCCATTTAAAAATGTCCTGATTGGTTGATTGTCTTTAACCAGGGAATACATCTCTCTATGTGCACAACACCATACCTATTTCAATCCTTGAAGAAGGAGCTAAAAAAGAGTGTTTTAGACAGAGGGTAAATAGCTGCAGTGGACAGTATTGGGAAAGTGTGTTTTTTTGAACATTAAAGCCTGTAAACGTATTCTAGTGTAAACCTAAAATAAATTTAAAAAATAACTTGAAAATAAGCATAATATGGCTACTTTAAAATGTATGGAAAGGATTGTAAAAAAGGTATTAGATCATCTGGATAAATTCTGTCTGACTACTCGTGTTTTTTGGCTACTCTGACATGTTCTCAGATCTCAGGAATTACTTTGGTCACACAATAATAACTAATAGAAATGATGGCTAAACATATGAAAATAAGACTGAAGTTGTAATTATCCAAAATTATCTAAGATCTTGTGGGGCTATTTTGGGGTACCCATTGTGCAAAATTGCAGCTTTAAATGCGTTCTTGTGTCATTAAATGACCACACATTAACTGTCACTAAATCAGGGTTCCCTGGCATCCTGCAATCCATGAGATGAGCCTTAATAGAGCATAGTTATTGTCACTGTGGCAACCCACAGAGTGCATACATCATCACATCTTTGTATGTTTACTGTTCATAACCCTGTATGATAATCACTGCCTCTCAGGAGGAAAGGGAGGATCGTCAGGGCCCTCTCATCATATTCTTAGCATGTAGATTAGACAAGCTTTGATCCATCTAATAAGCCCTCTTCTGGCACAGTGCGTTTGCTTTGCCTCACTGGAGCACAGAGTGGAGAGGGCCCAGGCTGGAAGCGCCATATGATGCATGGATGCTGCTGTCTTCATCCCTCTCCATGTCTATCCACAGCCCCAAGCATCAGTGGCCCAACTGAATTCAACAACTGTTCTTTTCCTTTCTTATGCTGTCTTTGGCGTCCTCTTTTATCCTGTTTCTTCTCACGATCGATTAGTCTTTTCCTGTTTCTTTGTTGTCTCATCTTCTGTTTCTCTTTCCGTGTCTGTTAGTGTCTCTCCAACTGTCTCTTTTCATCAAGTGAGCCTCTTGAACTTTCTTAACATTTTATCCAGTGACTTCTCAAACTCTCCATCCCTCTTAATCACCCCAGCCCATTTTTCTTCCTCTCTCTTACCCTTTAGGATGTGGTATACTAACAAAATCCAAACTGACTGACATTGAAACATGTCACAACACACGGTTTAAATGTGCATATACTTGATGCAGCTTACGTTGTAAATTTATTTGCTCTTTAAGCCAGTGGGGGTGCAGCATGAAGATTAAAGCTGTATAACCGTAACCTCAAGAAATCAGGAGTAGCAGCTCAAATCACTCACAGCACAAACACCAATGGGTGGTGTGAAAGATCGACAAATGGGGCTCAGGGAATGTGAGGATTTGGAAGCCCTTTGATCAGTAAATGTGCAGATATCCGACAACAAGCTCAGTAAACAGAGTCTCTGAACCAATTATTTTGAAGAATTGACCCTGAGATGTTAGCCTAGAGATACGAAGGAAGTGAAGTGGAAAAGGAAATGGAGATGCTTTTCCATAAGGCAAAGTAACCGGTCATTTGATATTTTGAATCAGTAGAAAATTATGGAAATCCAATGAAGAGCTATGTATCTTAACCCCTTTTCTTCTGCATATGAGCCTCCTGCAATGAGGTTCGATAGAGGGAACCTCTGTCTCAAGTATGCTTCAAACCAATCACGGCCGTATGACAGTTGTCAGACCACTTCGGAAAGCAAAAGTGTTTATACCAATTCCCAGTGGCCATGCTTAAAGATGGAGCTAAAAGCCTACCATTATATGTCTGGGGTCACTGAATTTGATTGAGATTTGAAGGAGGTGTCTCTGATGGCAGGCCCTTTCCCCTGTTTTTGAGGTTGGCCAATAGGTATAGATATAAACACTTTTGCCTTCAGAAAAATGAATCTGTGGCCCTAGACACAGAATTTGTGGAGAGAGGTCAGGGAAGCAATTTTGAATCTGGGCATTAGGAATTTGGGGGAATAACAGGATACCGGTGCATGCTTCTTGACTGTCTTTCCTTGAAGGTATTTCTGGTATAGAGTAGTTATGTGAAGTAGGGAAAAAAAGCTTAAAGGAGAAGTTCAAATGCTGCCAACATTCGTACTTCAGCACACCTGGCCAATTGTTGCATTAAGTGGGTGCGATTGTTGTAAAATTGTGAGACACAGCCTCCTGACTCCACTATCAGAAAGAGGTTAGACAATCCAACAAGTACTTTGTTTAAAGAATACTGAGGCCTTTAAGAACAAGAGCTGGGTATGTTTTAAAAAAACATAATATCAGTACCAATGTCAGTACCCTTTAAGTGATTATGATACCAGTGGGCAGATGGGAGAATTTAGCCTTGAAGGCTTTATGTCAGGCAGCATCTGTGCAGCTTTCTGACAGAACATCCAGAGAGCTTTCTTGAAGAAAGCTCTTTTTGACAGAAAGGTTCTTCTGTCAGAAAGCATGTATTATAAAATGTCACAAATCAGGTGAAACCAGCACAACTTTGTGGCCGAGTGGATTGTATCCAGGGTTTACACCTAGTTAGTTACACCTAGTTACACCTACATGGTTAGGTTTAGGCACCAAAACTACTTGGTAAGGTTTAGGCAGCACAAATACTTAGTTAAGTTTAGCTTCAATAACATTTCTGGAAGAAGGCTAACTTCTCCCATGTGCTACCAATGGGGTCCTTCATTTTATACCTTTTTTTTCTGCTTCATTTGAATCACAACATGTGACCAGGGGCAATCAGTTGTGTAAAAAGCCACCACCCCTCCCCATCCAAATGAGTTTTACACAAATAAATTTACAATAAAAATATTTTACACTAATTACCACACTCAACTTCACCACACCACACACTGTATGGGTTGTAGACAGGAGAAGTGTCGATACTTCTTGGTACTGGGTTAGTTCAGTACCAACACCCAGTCCTATTAAGAACTCTTCTTGTCCACTTCATTGCCTTCTTGACAGTTAACACTTCCCCAACTCCATCCATTTTTAATATAAATTTTCACTCTTACTACTGGTGGTCACCAGTGCTCTTCCTTCTCACCTTTTCACCCTTGTCACACCTTACTCTCACCACTCACTGTGACCTTGCCGTGAACTAGTGAGGCCTTTGAGTTGGGGCTGGGGAAGTTTCACTACTGTGCAGCTGAACATTATGCAAGGGAAGTGGAGGTGCATCTGCAGAGCATATGTCACTTGATGTTAAAATGACAAGTTTCATGATGTGAGAAGAATGGTCTTGAATTCACAATGGGTTGTGGTGTTTGGAGCCTTGCTCAGAGATGGTAGATAGAATACAGATAAGACCTGTCATCTCTCAGTTAATCCCATTTGATGGTTATATTGTATGCAGTAAATGATTTCTCTACACTCAGACTTTTAAAAGAAGAAAAAGAAGACTTTATAAACTTTGCCCTTTAGTCCTTGGAACTGTTTTTATTTTTGCAACACTAAAGCTTCCTGCATTGACACAGAATGTTGGCATTGAACATTAAATCAAGGTGAGAATATTTCAATGATGTCATTAAAGAAAGCTTGGTGTACAAACATTACAAACAGTTAGGTAAATTTTTTGCTAAATGATCTTAACCAAAATGTTTTGACACAAGTATACTGGGCTCCCAACTGCTTCACTGTCACTCATAGTGGCTGTATGGAGAATGACAGGGGTCACTTCCACACTCTATAAACCTTTTTCACAAGAATCGGAAACAGGCTAATTTCCCATAGACTGGAGTGAGACCATAGACGTCTCTCGAGCTGTCGCGATCTACTTCTCAATAAAACATATTTGGTGCGACTTCTCGAGTCTTTTGGCCAATCAGAATCAAGAAAACGGCTGTTTAACTAACTTAACCTTACGTAACTAGGTGCTACAGTAATGTTAACTTGCCAAATCAAGTTAGTTAGTCAGTTAGTAAGAAGGCTAAGTCAAGTAAATGTGTCATGATACATTTTTCCTAACGTTACCCCATCAAATTTTTCCCAAGAATCCCAACCTGTTGGAAAGCTTGTCAGCTTGGTAATACGTCAGCTAACATCAGTGTATTACAATGTCAGTTAAGAATGAATCAGAATACTTATGCTGAGTTAAGGCTAACTCCCACTGCATCCGTATTGCTATCTGATTTTAACGTCCGTCATTGTCGTAAGTTACGAGGGAAATAATAACGAACACGTAATGAAACAAGACCCACCGGTGTGGTTTAATGAGTGACCTTGTGAACTATGGTTACGTGTTAACATGATCAATGTTGTTTGTTAATGTATTCAATTTAGATATGTAAAAGTAGTGAAGCATTTATTTTCTTTAGTTTTATGTTTCTAAGTCGCGAAACGATTGGGTGTTTAATATTTGCGTATGAGGTTCATCTTGCTCATATCTCATGTAATTAGCTTCCGCTACACTAGTATAGTAGGTTTCATGTGGGGCAGAGGACCCCACATGTAAGCGTATGCGGCCACAGCGCCCCACAATTTCCCCATGTAAATCTGTGGTCAGATATGTAACTGCAGCGAGCTCTAATAGACAGCTGCTGGGGGCAGAAATAAATCTGCACATCATGCTACGTCCAAGGCAAGACACCAGTAAACTTACAATATTATTAGTCCGCACTAGGCCTATTGCTGTGCCGTTTGTGGCATGTATCACCCAACAACATAGATTTTCTTAACTGAATCGAATGACTGCAAATTCAAGAAATAAGCCACAGTGATGTCTAATTAATAATCCATTACCGTAGATTTAGAGAAAACACACAAGAGAAACCCTCGATTTGCCTGCTGCAGGCAGCAGTACACAGATGCTAAGTTAGCTCACAAAAGGCAAATTAGTTAATTAAACGAAGTTGCTCAGAGTCAGAGAGAGGAGGATGGAGTTTGACTGCTAGCCATCTACAAGTGCTACAGAGAAAAGGATGGAAGTGATAGAGGAAGAAAATGTGGCAAGAAAGAGGCACATTGCTAAGCAGCGAAAACGGGCA
>JBBPCS010001929.1:0-14267 GCA_037974645.1 Hollardia meadi
ACACACACACACACACACACACACACACACACACACACACACACACACACACACACACACACACACAGGCACACACTTTCGTTAGTTAATTTATCACAATATCATAATTGCTTATCTTGTCATCCTACCCTGAATCATACCCTATAAATTAATACATCCACTTAAAGTTGCATCATAAATCATAAATCTGTCTACAAAAGTAATAGTGAATAACTCAGAACATGCTGATACGGATGGACATTTCTGTCTTAATAGATGAAAAGCAGAAAAAGAGAATGCTGACTGTAGGAGATGTGAATTATCATGTTGCATCTTCTTACTTACTTTTTGCATCTAAAAAAAATATATACTGTATATATATACAGTATATGTACGTTATCTCAGGCCAACACTATGTCAAGACTAAAATTCATAAAAAACATTGTGTAACGATGAGGCATTCATTTCAAGAAGTGATTTTCCAGACAGAGCCTTCTGTCTGCTGTCTCTGTCTGTCTAACTGTTTGAACCATCCATCTGCTACAGACGGCAGACGAAGAAGAGAAGAGAAGACAACAAGGTCGAGAGATAGCTGATGACAATCTTTGGTTTCCAAATGCATAACATATAAGACCGAGGCACCATTATATCTTCAGGTAGTGTTTTGAAAAAGCCAAGAAAATTCGGAATATATCCAAAGTTCAGGTCCATAATGGTCACATGGGTGCTATTTTGTCAAAATTGATGATGCCTTTTTAGAGTGGCCCATATGGAAGAAGAAAAAAGTTAAAATTATTCTACTATCCTAAAAAGAGATGTTGTAGATTAGTATGAGAGTTTCAGCAAAACGACAAAAGGCTGAGAGGCCAAAGAATGAAAATAAAGTTCTTTGGAGAGTATCCCTTCTTCCAAAACAAACAAACAAGCATGAACTTTAAAGAAGGTTAAAAAAGGTTAAAGAACAAAGAAAATCAACCAGAGTGACTACTGTTAAAATGCAACACTTTCTGAAAATTAGCATTCTGCAACAATTTACAGACTCATCCCAGTTCCTTATCTTCCAACTTGATAAATTTTTATAAAGATTAACCTCCTTAAAATTAACCTCCTACAATATACAGAAGAAATATGAAAGATTAACAGAGAATTGACGACTCAATCCCAAACATAATATGTCCTGAGACCACTTATGCTACTGGCAAAATGGGACACCTTAAATTTTAAGTAAAAAATAAACAAATAAAAACAGAGAAATTAATTAAGGTGAAGGTGATTAAATGTATTTGAATAACCATATAAATTAAAAATGAATAAACTGAACACTGTTGGCAGACGCCAATAATGTAGGCCTTTTCAGCAATGAATAAGCATTGGTTTTATTTTATTTTGTGTATTCATTGAAAATATATTCAGTGCAAAGATTTCCCGATTTGCCATAGAAGACACAGAACAACTGAGAAGCTTTTCTATCATAAAAAGTAAGAGACATTGAGGGGGTGTTAGTATCCGAAGTAACTGCTGTTGACACTGTGGATAAATACAGAGTCGAGGGACTACCGTGTAATGTAAAAAGCCATTAAGACAGATGAAGGAGATGGTAAACAGAGGATTATAGGGTCGTAATTACAGCTAATTACACCTCACTGACCATTCCCTATAGGCTACTGTTGGCAGGGTGGTGAGAATGTCCTTCAACTAGGCATGACACAAGTGTTTTACATCTGAGCCAATAATCAAGGGTGCCCCTCTCCTTCACATTATCCCTGCTGACGTCTGTAAACAGTTTGGTTGGATATCGAAGGTCATTCTGCTGATTATAATGTAGTTTGAGAAACAACTACAACCAAAGTCAGTTTGTTTAAAGTTTTACTGTTATGTTATTGTACCCAGGTTGTGTTTTTTTTATATTGTGTGCATTATATAATGCTCAGTTTTCAATCAGCCGACAGGACAGAGGAACGGAAGTCTCTTTACAAACTTTATTGTATTTTTTGCAGGTCTTAGTTAGTGAGTTAGTTACTATTTCATTTAAAGCAACAGCAGATTTAGTATAAGGTATGTGTTCAGTAGTGAAATACTAAAAATTCTAATTACATTCAGATTGCATGCTTGAGTCTAAATGCTGAACTATTTATGATCAAGACCTGGAATCCTGAAAACAGGAGGAACTTACTGTACATGTTATCATACAAGTCATCTAATAAGATACATTTTTCAATGATTGAGTTAATACGAACTTTAGAGGGACTACACACAAACTTAGTGAAGGATTTACAAATAGCTGAAGCAACCCAGTCAGGATCTTGTCTGCACACTTTCTGTGGATACAGACTACAAGCTAACATATAGTATGTCAGAGTTTTACATCATGTCCTGTAATCAAACATGTTCACGCATCTGTGGAATCTACCTGAATATAATCTGGTAATCTGCTGACAATTTTAAATAAAATTTCGTCAGTGTTTTGGTAAATGATCCATAATCACACCAGAATTAGGACAATAATGTCACATATATGTGTAAAACAGACACATAGACACAAAGAACATAATTAAGGGAGGCAGAGAGATAGGAAATGAAAAGGCATGCACACAGTTCGTAGTCCTACATATAAATATGCACACAAAGTGCTTCGAGTACTTCACTACTGCAGCTATTGAATCCCTCTCTTCCTGAATGTCAGACGATACAGACTTGTTAAAAGGTCCCTCTGCTCCTGCTGAGCCTATCTGCTTTTCTTCTCCTCTTCCCCTTCTCTACCTCTTTACCACCCTTTTCTCTTCTGATCTAACACCTTTGCTGCTGGCCAAAGTTCAGTTACTGGGGAACAGTAGGGGAACTGTGTCTGTGTGCTCACATCAGGCAGGAAAGTGTGAAAGTGTGAAAGAAAGAAGCAGGACGGGGAAAAAAACACTGTTTGGGTTTGATCATACAGTATATCACACATAAATCTCTACTAAGAGACATGCTTTTTTTGGTGCCTAAATCTTTCTTAAACCCTCACCAAAACTCACTGAAACAACCAGCCATGGCAGAGAACAAGACGGGTCAATCGCTATCGTCATGTACTGTATGTGTTCGTGTTTTTCCATTCATATGGGGCTCAAATGTTCACATGTGAACAGAACAATTTGGAAAATATTTTCGGGTGCTAACACTGACAAAGGTAGAGACATCCCAGTTAAGGTCAGGCTCGATGCTAGGATAGAGTTGCCAACGTTTTAAACTTATTTTCCTGTTGCGTATTAGAGATAAGGATACGTTTCCCAAGAGGTCGACCAATTCATCGGTTTGGCCGATTAATCAGCGGCGATAGACGTTTTATAAACTATTGTAATTGCCGAAATTTGGCTTCAATAGTTGCCGATGGCTGCGGGGTTAAAATACTAGCATGGCTACTAACCGCAGCTAGTAAGAATAGCACAGTAATTATGTTCATTATTCTCAAAAGCTATTTCACAAAGGCAAAAATGCTGCAATTTTTCTATTGCTTGCAAAGATGTGCAATTTTCTGTGGTTTTAGTCATAGACATAGGAAATTTAGGTTCAAAATAGGCCTTTTTTTCCACAGCAGTAGGAAAAGCACAGGTTTACTTACACTAATGATGCTCTATTGAAGTGTTCTAGTAAGCCATGAAAGTGTGAAAGTGAGCCAACATGTACAATACCAGGACCCTGAAACCAAAGCAGCTACTGCTCAAACATTTTATTTCATCAAGCTGAATTTGCAGATTTGTTCGTATATATATATCCACTATTTGTGAACCATAAGGTTGGCTGAACTACATCTGAACCTTATTTGCATACAGGGACATGATTAGAAAAGGCACACCCATCACCGAACCTATTTACATGCGAATACAAAATTGGACAAACACCAAGCATAATTGGCACGGGAGCATGTGATTAGACAGACCGTCCACCTGGTGTCCATGAGAGAGCGAGCTGCTGCCTTTTACAACTCAGCCCACTGTGCAGTCTGCAGTGCTGTGGGAAAAAAATATACGGCTCCTTGACAATTGAATTAACTAGTGTGGGAGTGGAGACTTGAGTATTAAAAATTTGAGTGCAACAATGGAAGCCACTGTTAACTGGCTGCAACTTCGAGCAAAGACAGACAAGCAGTGAGGAAGAGAGTGAGGAAGACGGGGAGAAGAACTGGGAACTAGAAGAGAAAAAGTAGAATTAGGAGCAGTTAGTAGTAGTAACACATACGCGAGACACAAATAGAGCACATGTAGGTTTAAACACACGCACGCGCGCGCACGCACGCACGCACGCACGCACACACACACACACACACACACACACACCTCCCAGGAGGTAAGACACACTTAAACATACAGGTATTTGGGAAAGTATATATATGTATATATAATATATGCACAATACACAACCAAATAAATACAGACTCACACAACACTTCATCTTCAAACGCACACTCTTATCTAGTTCAGAAAACTTTTCCACCCTCTGTGTCTTCCCTCTCTTTGTCGCTCTGTGTTCATTAACAGCAGCTCTTCCCAGCCGACTCCGATTTATTGCTGACCTCTATTTAGCCAGGGATCAGTGGAGTGTGCTGTCATTTCAATCTCTTTCTAGTTAAGTTTTATTTCCCCTGCCTCTGTGATTGTGTTTCGGTGTCTGGAATTAACACAGAACATTGACAGACATGCAGATAGATGACTGTAACAGCGACAGTCCCACCATTTCCCTTATTCTCTGAACCTGCTTTTAGGAGAGCACTTCACTTCCAAGAAAAGGCTAATTGATTACAAAAACAATTGGACTTTTATTCCCAAACAGTTAAACACAAGTTGATGCATTGATCCACTCGGTATTAAAATACATTTCAGTGAAATTATGATATGGAAATGATATTATACAGTTGGTGAACTGCCTCCTTTATGGTCATTCTTGAGAGGTTTTTCTCAACATATCATTTCAGGATGAATAGTAATAAGATCCATTTGTCCTGCCTGCTGTTTATCATGCACAACCTAATGTTTCAATATAAGCAGTTTTCTGTATATTGTGGAGAAAATCACCACTTTAAATCAATACAGTCTGATCTTTGTGTTCTGCTCATGTGTAGGTGTGCTCACTAAGTGCTCTACCAAACAGAGATTGAAATGTGGATAATATTTTTTTTTAAAAGACAGCCAAAAGGAAGCCACAATAAAACACTGATTTTAGAGGAATCAGGGAGTAATTCTGTGCAGGGTCACGGTCAGTGTTCAGGTCAGTTTCACCTGAAAAACCCTGTGCCTGAGAGACTTTACTAATAACAGCACAGCAGTCCTCTGCTCCTCATTTTGTTTTTTATAAATTATTACTTAACACTTTTAACCTTTTTAAATGAAAAGGCTGTTGATCATTTATCTTAACTGCCAGTTGTGTTTCATATTATACGCTATATCAGTGTAGTGAATGGTTTGGCCACAGTATATTGGAGCAAGAGACAGAAAATAGTGCCCTATTTTCTATTTATTCAATCATCCATTTAGAATTTAAAAATAAAAAAATCGAAAATTGTTTTGAATCAAAAAACAAATCGATTCAATTTGAATTGAATTGGACCCCCAAGGATCACAAATTGAATTGTGAAATTCCCACAATTCAGCACAGGCGTAACTCATAACCCATGGCTCTTCTCTGTTCAGATGTCCCAATAAGTCATGATGGTGTTGCCAACATGTAACCAAAACTGAAGCAGCTAAATGGAATTCAGCCATCACTGAGTTCATTATTTACACACTCCTACACAGCCATGTCAACATGTCTTTCATGTAAAAGGCTTATTGTGAAAAAACTTTCACTTGTCTACAAATTTGACCAGTAAAGCTGACGAACCACAGCGAGGATCAGTGGCTGCATTCAGTATCTCAAAAGTCCAACAGTGAAGAGCTTTGCACAACTTTCCTATTTCTCAACAAAACACACTTGACTCTTGACTCTTATATATTAATGCCTAGCTAACTAGTCATCACCTATCTTTTTGCTAATACACTCTATTCATATCTTCATTTTCATTGTTTTTCCCAGTATGTTAAGGGCTCCTTTAAGAAGAAGAATTACCTTATGGCCTTATGGCATTAACTTTGCGAATTACGTGATTAGCGCGATGTGAATGACACAAATTTGCATTTTTCCATCAATTGCGTGACTGAGCAAAAAAAATTTGCGTGTCGCAGGGCTTTGCAGATTGCTGTGTGGTGAGGACCGGATGGAGGGGAGGTGCACAGCCGCTGCTCAGCTGCTGAGAGCCGGCCAGCTTTGAAAGAGAGATCTGGGGGCACAGCCTGGAGGACCCGCAGTCACATCGGATTCTGCTTCCATCTGGAGCCGTTTACCGGCTGGAGGAGAGCTTAGATTTTACTTTTAAACTGACTTCAAACGCACACACACACACACACACACCCTTGCCTGCCATTGCTCGCTAGCTTACGGCTAAAGTAAAACTTGTGTTACTTGCACGAGTAAAGTTAACACAAACATAAATGATCCCGCACTCAAGTGGCGCAAGCCGAAAACTTGCTTTGCTTTCTGTGTTAACACAGCATCAGTCCTCATTGCTGATGGAGGTAATGGGAAGTGATCAATTACTCCAAATTATTTAATGGACCTTGAGATTGTGAGGGTTGAGATGGCTTTGTCAAATTAAGCTCTAGCAAAAGTTCTTTTGCATGCTGAAGTCATCCTGTCATTCACTCCTCACGCATGCTCACTCTTAATTTCCTGCTGTCATTGTCTCAGTTGAGATATCAGCTGTTCTCATCAGCTGGTCTCATCTATCCAACAGCACAGCGACAGCCTATCATCTATGCTGCCCTTTTTTTAAATATGTCTCTCTGTCTCTGTCTTTAGTTTGTTCATGCTGCTGTTATTCGTGCCCATCCACCTCTCCATCACCACCCAGTCTTCACCGATTCATCAGCCTCAGCAGCCTTTCAGTCTCAGAGTCATCAGCCACCACCATCACCACCAGTGTCTGGACTCATGGAGGGATTTATTTTGCTGCTGCTGCTGCTCAGGGCAGACTTTACTTATTTCACTTGTTCCTCCAGATTGAACTAGCTTGATATAATTTGCACTGTGTGTAAAAAAAAACGTAGCATCTCACACTTCCAAAGCTCCCTCCCATAGAGCCTGACCTCCCCCAACAAAATAACCCACTCCTACCTACAACCTCTTGGGTGGGAGTGGGTTAGAATGTCTCTCTCATCATTAGTAATATATTTAGATGGAGTCCCTGTGTTCACTGAGTGAGTGACGGCGGGCTCCAGTGATTGATGGTTTTTGTCTTCCTTTGTTTTGAATGTTGGTGCTGAGGCTATACTTTTGTTTACATGTGGTTCGTACCTTTAAGAGATCCAGTATTAAGATTTCAACCTTTTGCACTTGTCTCATAATAAATTCATATGGCACCTTTGGGTTGAACAGCATGCTATTGCATCATTCAAATAACAGCGCTCCTATACTTACAGTATGCTCCCTCTTTTCTAAACTTCATGAGCTGTAGGAGGCGTTGGAACAAAACCAGGGTGAAATCCTCAAAGATCTCTCCTCTATAATGCATATTTCAGCTCCCACTAAAGCAGATTTTAATACAGTTGGACTTAAATTAAAGTGGACACAAGGTGCACATCTGTTCCATTGTGAAGCAGAGGTTCGTGGAGGTTATGGCAAGTTCTTTTCATTGCTTCATAATGCTTCCACACAGGAACCAACATGTAAACCCTCCTCTTGAATGCACATTCATAAGGGCATTTTTGGTAATTACAGGAGTAGGTGGCAAACAACTATAAATGGAGAGGAAAAAAGAAGAAACTACTGTACTCTCTTTCAGTTGAATGAGCTCAGGCATGACCTATTCTCTGCAGGACATAAAGAGTTAGTTCATAATATGATAGAAATGACAAGAATACGCCAAATAAACAATCCTCTACAATAAATGCTGTGCATAAAGATTAGTGCTGCATCTTATTGTGCAGTTTGACTGAATTTTTACTGATATATCCTTATTCCTAGTCCCCATTATACCTTGCGTTAATTATGGGAATGATTTCTGCCGTTTTCCATGGTAACGGAATGCAAATCTTCTTTCTTAGAAAGTAAAACATGAGATTCAAAACGTGGGAAAACCCTCTGTTACACCTCAAACAAGATAATGTGATCATACCTTTGCCCTCTGCTATCGAGAGATGGGAGGACGACCGAAAGAAGTGGCCTCAGGTGAACAGAATGTGCACTAGCATATTTAGCATTATTAATGTTGCTACAAACAAAATCAGTACTTCCACAGTTATAAGGTCTGTCCCGTTTTGTTAAAGGAGGTGGGACACAACCTTCTACCTTAAAGCAGACATAGAGCCTATAGTCAGAGCCTTACAGTCCAACATCACTGGGCCTGGATTTTAGTTTCAATGTCAACTGAAATACAAACGGCTCTGTGCTCATGTGTTGCAGGGTGATCTTGCAGCCACGCAGCTACAAAACTGTGGAAATTAAAATGTTCTCATAGTTTTATTAACTTTTTTCAATGCTCAATGTTAGACGTATACCAACAATGAATTTGGATGTGGGGTTTCCTGTCTTGGCTTTTTGTCTACAAAATGAAATGAGCACACATTCAGCGTTAGGGTGGTCTGTTCAAGTTTAGGTTTTTTTAGCCACATTCTTTTGGATTCCTCATGTCTAAGTGATGGAAACTGTAGGCTACCGTTGGTCAAAGGAACAATCTCGTTTTATTTTGGGTGCCTGTTGAAAACACTGTTGTTGAAGCCACAAATTTAATGTAGTCTGGCTGTTAGTACAACCACAAACAGCGCAACAAGTACCAGAGCTCCAAAAGGATATTTTAGAAAATAACTGTTATTTTAGTTAAATATCTGTTAAAGATGTTGCTAAATTGAAGGCAAATTACTTAGAAAGGGCCAATGTTGTCCACCAACCACCATGGTTAGCCACTGGGACTAACCGCCACTTCTGCTATTACCCATAATCATGTCACTAGTGATTTTCATATTAAGTGGTTATACATAGCTCTCTGGTACTGTGTAGGTTTCATAGTTGGTGCACTTGCATGTCTTTCTTTCTTTCTTTCTTTCTTTCTTTCTTTCTTTCTTTCTTTCTTTCTTTCTTTCTTTCTTTCTTTCTTTCTTTCTACAACAGCACTTAATATTTTAGTAGAGACAAAAGCAATATTCAAATTGCTGCCTTCCTTGTTAGTCTCCTTTAGATTTACTACAGAGATACTAGAATCACTGAGGCATCACTCACTAAATCATACTGAGGGAGAAAGATGATGCAGATAGTTGTTTCTATCTGAAAGATAAAGCTCAGGGAGGCTGCAGAGATCATCCAAGAGGGAGAGAAAAAAAAAGACACGATGTGCTACCCAGTACACCAGAAATATTGGACACTTTTTATCCCAAAACCTGGACTCTAAAATCAAGGACTCCCCGAGGAGGAGCGGATAAGAGGAGCTGAGCAGCATGGCTCGAGAATCAGGTGGTGGAGGCTTGGACTTGCGGGTGGGTTGTGCTTGAGCACAACAGATGGTGTTAAGTGTTGAATGTTGAAAAACAGATGAACCAGTAAACTCATTAAGCCTGGCTTGTGGGTCAAGAGCACCATGCCAGGAATGAACGGGAACACTCCCCCAAACCACGATATCTGTGCAGTGAAAATCATTTTAACACTGACAGTGTGTTTTCTTGCTAAAAATCAGTCAAATAGTGGATTAGAGGTTAAAAACATGAGTACCACACAGCAACAATGGCTACAGGGAGAAACAACGAGCTGCCAGTATTTCCAGATTTTAATATTAGTACCATTAAACTTTAAAAAGCGTATTAATTTAACGTAGCTGTTAAGCTTCAACGCAGCTAGCTACATGGCTAGCTAGCCTCAAGTATCTCAAAGGACTAGACTGTTACATAAGGTGACAATAACAGCCACGTTTTGGTTCTAAACACAATAATGTATGAGACTTAGACTTAGACTTTATTGTCCCCAAGGGGAAATTCATTTCCACAGCACTGTACATGTACACAAACAACATTGCTCAACAGACAAATGACACCCAGTAAGAGTAGAGTAGTATATTCAGTAGATTTACAACAATTCTGAACTTTAAATCAGCTTTGATATGCCACATATGTGGTATATTAAGATCCCACATCCACTCTTCGTTATTAAGCGAACTGGCGGATTGGCCTAGTGTCTGGCCATTTGTACTAGGATTCTCCCCAGTAATGCAATTTATAAACCAGATCACAAAACAAAGCATGATCAGGGTTAATTAAGCCAGCAAAAGGCTCTGTGTTGCCTGGTCTAGCCATCATATTTGCCGTCTGTGCAAGCCTATGCAACAAGCAACCATGCTCTTTGCACAACTAAAGCAACTGTTGATTACATGTAAATAAGAATGACCTTGGTTCAAGATGTAAAGCAACAAATTCTGTTCATTAAAAGCTCAACAAGAGAACTGAATGCATTACAATGTACTTCACTAAAAGTGTCTTAATGGAATGACTCATGTTTGTGGAAACTCTTGAAACTACTATAGAGTCTTATGCATGTCAGGAAACTGTCTCCAAACTGTCATTAAAGTTATATGATTCGTGTTTGGAGTGAATCCTGCAATCCCTCCTCTTATCGCCCATTTTTCATCCTGGGTTCCAAAAAATCTGCCTCCAATCCTTCAATCCTGAGTCAGGTCTGATGTGTTGCTCTCCTCTGGTCCCTTAACTCCCTCTGCCATCTGTCACAGTGGGGTCCTTGCTGCCAAGCATTCCCTTTGAAAATGTTTTAAAACTCTTACTGTTTCACACTCACTTTTTTCCTGGTGAAATCAACTCTTTATTGTTGTCCTCAATCAGCTCAAAATCTTGTGAAGATCCTTACAATAAAGAAGTCCACACTAATTCAGTTATTCTAAAATGTGCTGAATTTGGCAGCACTGCTTTTTCCTTTTATATTCTTTTTCTGTTGCAATGACCAAATTTCTCCATAGATGATTGAATCCTAAATGCAGTATTATACTGCCCTTGTATCATAAAGAACATAAAATAATACTGCTTTAAATAGACAAAACTACATATTTAGTTAAGACCAGAATTTGGCTTTTTGACACCAATTTTGTTATATGAGAATTATTGTGACATGGAGATGTGTAAAATAGTGAAAATAGCTTTTGAAATTTACAGTAACAAAAGATCTGTTGTATAGTTTGGCCCATTGACTGTATAAAGATGGATGACAGGAGAGCTCCCCAAAAGTGAAGCCAAAACATCTTGATCGCCCCCTGGTGGTGGTCTGCAGTATAGGTCATAAACTCCTCCCCTACAGCCCATAGCTCTTCAACGTGCATTAAGTAATGTGTTTGGGGGTTTTGGGTTGTTTTTTTAAATAGATTTAGTTACCTCCACGATGTACAGCTGGTCTAGAACTGACAGTGTTGCATGTGAATTAATATAGTAAATTAACAGTAAATTATTAAAATATTCAGTTAATGCGACCCCTGTGAGGGGCTTGTCAGCAATCCACTTCGGTTAAGTCTGTGACCTCTGCTCTCAAACCCAGTGCATAGTGGAATACCATGAGATCCACCCTACAAAAAAATTTGTGGTGAAGATGGTAAAGAGCTCAACCCTGCAGTAGGCATTACATGGCCACGGTGGTACTGTCATGTGTTTATGGTCACAGCCCTAAATATGAGCGCTTGAGGGGTTGTTGTCTGAATTATAAATTGATTCCTGTTTCACCTTCACACCAGAGCTCGATGGGTTCATCAAAGCGTTATCATATGTAAAATTAGAATTGTACTGACATGGCAGTGAACAATGATTCCCTTTGTTGAGTGTTTAATGAAGGTTGGATTAATAATATAAACCCCTGCAGTATATTGATTTTGATCATGATGTTTTTTCTTCATCCATTTGCACATAGTGGCTGTCGTTAAAAACTGAAAGTGTTTGTTGTTTTGAAGCAAAAGGCTAGAAGCCGTTTAGTAGCAAAACATAGGCTAATTTACTGCATTGTCTGTGATATATCCATATCTGAAATATGCAGCTGCAGGTTCTTTTTTATATTGCATGTTGTATGCATTCAGATAGCTTTTTATATTCAGCTGGCAGCTCGCAGTGCACTGTATTCTGGGACAACAAACATGCCATGTTTTCATTTATGATTATTACAACACTCTGAAAACGGCCCCTGAATGGCACGTTGCTCCAGGGTGAACAAAAGTTTGTAGGAATCCTCCTTGACCTTTGCCAAAATGCTTTGAGGTAGGCCTTTAAAAGCTTTGAAATGTTATTGTCCCAGAGATACCAACTAGCGCTTGATTAAATATTCTGTTTGCGTTATCATGAATGGACCCCTACTCCTTATCACCTCACACCAGTCCCCTCTATAAATATTTACCCCAGAAAGTTGTGCCTGCAGAAGAATACCAATTCTCTGTCAGCAGACCTTCACGCCGAGGGGAAGAAGTGTGTTGCATGCTGCTAAGTATTTGATTAACAGTGAGTAAATTAATATAGCATCTGCTTTTTCTCTCATTCACTTGGCTTTTACTGTTTATATTCAATCTGTATGTGTGTTCCAACTGCACTCCCATCTGTGCCAGTATCGTTTGAGGGGGGGGGGCTTTCTTACACCTGGGTGAACAAAAGAAAAGGGGTATTCCAGCAATAGTTTGTATTAGTATTGCTGTATGAGTTCTATTTTAAGAATACACCTGAATGAACATGCATGCTGTATAATTCTGGATACATCTTTATTTATGGAGGGATAGCTAGAACTTATAAAACAAAAAGATAAAACATAAAGATATGAACTATTTAATAAAAATCAGTTGCATTAACTCAAATAATATGTTGTGGTCAAGTGCGGTGTCACGTTGGTGTGTTAACAAGTTTGCTGCTCCATATAAGTTGTTGAGCCAGCTGTCAACAGTAGCAGAGGGAGATGATTCACAAGTGCCCATGGGTGTGCGCTTCGTTAAGCTACAAAGGGTATCTCTCCACACAGCTTGAAATTCATTGTGGTCTCTTTCAAGGGCATACAGTCTTTTGGAGGGTTCTTGAGTTTCCACCAAAATGAAAGGAAGTCATCATCATAGCGTGCATTTATTTAAAGTGAGGATATCAGCAATCTTTTCATAAAATCGACAGCCTGATTTGTTTGGGACGTGAAAGTGCTGATATTAATTAACCAAAAGTAATCTTCGAATTGACTGCAAAAATACGTGGAATCAAGCCAGACCTTATTGTGCATATGTATCAGCAATTATGCATCATTTTGTTTTTAGCTGCCCCCAAAAAAAGCAATATAAATGTATATTTTTGTCATATGTTTAACTTGTCTAACTCATAATTAGCCCCTCAGCAGTAGGGTCTCCTGAGAGTAGGTGGTCGTGTCTATAAAAAGTAATAATTACCCAAAACAATTATTGTTTTTCTTAGGCATTTGTCCTAATTCAGGCCCAAAACCAAGATTTACACAGATTGTATGGGGAACAATGCACGTGATGCTTGCCTCTCTCCTGTTCCTGCAGACCTTGTGGTCAAGTTAATTAGGACAAAAAGTCCTTCACCTCCCTCCAGCACATCTAAAAACTCTCTCGCACAAGGCTGAGAGAGAAGCTTAATCAGAAATCGTGCGACAGTCCCAGAGTTTTTATCAGCACTGCCCCTCCTCTTTGTGATTTAGTTACTGTGCTGGCGCTGTCAGCCCAAGCGACATCTATCAGCCTGTGTCGATTCACAGAGCCGGGAGCTCCACACCACAGCGATTGCCTCCACCCATTCCTTGTTTTCCTTCAGACACTTCTATTTAGATTTTGTCAAGATACCCTCATCACGTTATAAGTATTGTTTCAGAGTGATGGGCATGGGAGCTCTTCTCCTTTTTATATATATTCCCAGTCCCATCTCACCTCCTCAACAGATAAGAAAACGGATGTGTTACATGTACACGGGGACTGGAGGGTAAGATTATCAAGGACCGGTTAACAAAGGCAGGTTTTTGTTTTTTCATCTATTACAAGAGTTTGAATAAAGAGACCAACATGGCTCATAAACACACCTCACACCACCTGTGGCTCCAAGATCTCCACATCAATGACTGTTCATTTCAGATACATGATGTTTTACTCATTAAGCTCTTGATACAAGTGATGAATTCATATCATAGTGATTGAGAGCAGGGGCGTAGGTTTGGCTTGAAAGTTGGTAGGGACACATGGGTGGGGTGAAATGTGCTAAGGTGTGCCAATG
>JBBPCS010001930.1:0-14266 GCA_037974645.1 Hollardia meadi
TGTGTGTGTGTGTGTGTGTGTGTGTGTGTGTGTGTGTGTGTGTGTGTGTGTGTGAGTGAGTGAGTGAGAGAGAGAGAGAGAGAGAGAGAGAGAGAGGGGGGGAAAATAAGGATTTCCAAGCCAGTGTTGATTAACAAGTGGCAGGTAACTCATTGTATAATCTAAACGGAGCAGTGGAGCCAATCAAAAGGTGCTGCTGGCGCTCCTTGTTTGGAGAGCCCGCGTGGGAAACAGAGCTGCAGTCAGAGAGCTTTATGAAAGCTCACGAAACGTCACAGGTTTGATTCCCACAACAGCTGAGTGAGCTGTCAAAATAAGAGTCCTGATTGTCAGTCAAACTGGACGAGACAGAGCTGATGGAAGTTTAAATTGATCATATGTCCATAAATAAAGCCAATTATCGTTATCCTTAAACCAACTAAACTAAATTTGAAGGATTTTTGTCATTTTTCGTGATTGTGAAGAATCTTGATCAAGTTTATTGGAAATAGATTAAAGTAATCTCATCGCAGTGTCGGATTCCTTCATGTGTTTTAACAAAATGAGACTTTCAGGACTCAAAATGACTTGGAGACGTGGAGGAATAAAAAAGGCAAAAGAAAATCCTGAGTGCAGCTTCGCTAGTTTAAAGATTTGTTGTTTGTCTCTGCTTCATATTAATAAAGATTAAATATTTTTGGACTTCTTCAGTGGTTGCTTGGATAAAATAAGCAGTTTAATCAATCAATTTCAGAAGTCCTGCCTGTGTGTTCATCTCAGATACATATCGGACATATCGGGTGCTTTGTGGCTACGTGACCTCCCCATTCATCACTCCCCACGGTCAGCTGTCAGCAGAGGGGAAGATGGAAGTAGTAAGTTGGGGCCTCGCGGGCGGATACGGTTACCACTAAGTTGTGTGTGACACAGGCGGTGGGTATTGGTGTCACCAACGACTCAAACAAGTGAAGATCCCCCCGCACAATCTGGGCCGGGGGATGCCTTTACCTCGCCGCCTCTCAGGTTCACGCTCTACCCGTTATTGGGTCATTGTCTCACTCGGCGTGTGTGGGGTCAGTATTTTCCACTATCCGCCTGCCTGGGAGGGGGTGGTGTGAGAGAGTGGGGAGTGGGGAGGGGGGTCACAAAGGAAGGAGGGTATCAGTGTTCAGCAGCTTCTTCTGATGAGGCTGTCAAGGTCGAAGCAGTTGAAGGCGTTTTAAAAGCGTCTTCACACATGTTTTTAGATGTCTGGATCAGTTCAGTCGTCTCATGTAGTTTTCATCCATTATTTGATGTCTGTGGCGTCTCACCAACATCGCTGCAGAATATCTGCCTAGGGCTGCATCAGAGCTGCAACGATTAGTCAGTTAATCATTAGTTGATCTGAGGAAATTAGTTGCCAACTATTTTGATAATCCATTAATCGTTTCAGTCATTTTTCAAGCATAAATGTCAAACATCTGCTGGTTCCAGCTTCTTAAATGAGAGGATTTCTGCTTTTCTTTGTCATGAATGATAGAAAATGAAGAGTTTTGGGTTTTTTGGACTGTTGGTTGGACAAAAGGAAGCGGCTTGAAGACGTCACTTTGGGTTCTGAGAAACCGTGATGAGAATTTTTTTCACAATTCTTTGATATTTTATCGACGAAACCAAACTCGCTGGGGTCATTGAGGGGCTTCCAGGGGTCCCCCAGCAAAAAGGAGAATCATTTCATTTGATCATGGGTTTCATGCACTTTCTGTCGGTGACGTGAAAATGTTTGATTAATCAGTTCATCGTGAAAATAATGGGCAGGTTTAACAACAAAGAAAATAGTGGCAGCCCTGAGATCTCTGGATTATTTTTTTTATCAATAAATGTATCTGTAGTGAAAACTGTAATAATGTCATCAGATATTCAAAGATTCAAAGATATTCAATTTACAGTCATATCAAACAGAGAAAAGCTTTAACCAGGGAATGTTTGTCATTCTCATCTTTTCTTGTTCGATGAATGACTTTAATTAGTCAAACTCTGAGAAGTGTGACATGAAACACATGCCTGGAAGAGGGATTCCTCCTCTGCTGCTCGCTCTGACGTTTTCCTGCTGCGAATCACGCGTCTGAGGGCCGAGGCTGTTGTGTAATGTGCAGATTGCTTTTGAAGCAGCGGTTGAGTCCCTCAGCGCAGTGATGTGGCAGCACATGAGGCTCATCTACCACGATTCTGTGTGAATCCACTTAATATAGAAATCCTTCACTTGGAGGTTTGGAAATATTGGCTCAAAGATTTCCTCGATTCACTCATCTATCCAAAGATCATTAGCTCCTATCATAAAGGGTGCTCTGATTGATCAATATTCGCTCCAAACAGTTTGATCGATGGTGTCCCGATCAGAAGAACCGACCAGATAAACACATAAAAGTTTCTTCTTCTGTTTTTCACAGTTTCCAGATAACTTTTCATTTTGTTTTAAACCTAGAATTATTATTTTTTCTCAACATCTTAATGGTGTTTTTATCATGCCACTAATAATTAACAACTATACATGATAATAAAAGTAAAGAAACAACATTTTGATCTGTGATCAGCTCCAAAAATCCTGACGTGAGGACCCTTAACTTTAATATCAAATAAAGGTTTTGTAGAAGTTACATAAGCCTCCTTAAATATTCACGAATGAGCTCAGTGTGGTTAACTGTGCTCATGTTTCCTCCTCTGTTTGCACAGTGATTAAAAGTGTAGTTTGACAAAAAATACGTGAAGTCGAGGTCGTTTTATCAAGAGCTTTTAGTCACATCTCACGTTTTCTCTCTGAGGTTATTGTTGGCTAAGCTGTCACGAATGAGAAAGTGGACTTTGAATTAAGATTTTTCTGTCAAACTGTGTCCAAGATCAACATGTTCAAGATAAAAGTACTTTGTGGGGAAATAAAATCATGAAATAATGCATTTTTTAGGTTAATATCGTTCTTCGAGCTTCACTTTTTCCGGCTGTGAGTCGACAGATGTCTCGCTCGCCTCGTTCGTAGCGAGGTCAAACCTCGTCCTGCTCCCACCGCGGGCTGTGGTTGGTACTCTGGCGTGCGGTTTGACAGTCACTAACAGAGCGTGTTTGTGCGAGGCCGTGGCCTGTAGCCTCTGGTGCTGCTATAGTGGACTCCTTTCGGTCGGCCCCAGTATCTGGGCCACTGGTCCTGACATGAATTAGAATAAAAAAAAGAAAAAAAAGAAGGACATTGTTCTGGCCTCTCCTTCGCCAATCATTCCCCCTTCATGTTAGCCCCTCTGGCTGTTTGGGTCTTTAGTGACATCTTTTTCCATGAAAGGGACGGGGGAGGAGGGGGAGGAAGGGGAAGAGGGGGGATTGACTGATGGAGCGAGGGAAGGAGGCAGCCCCTTCTTTTAAAAAAAAAAAAAAAGGGTCACGAGGGAGGTGTATTTTTAGGATGCAGAAACTTAAGATGTTTTGGGGTTTTTTTGGACCAAAAACAAGCATTTACATCTTCTCCTCTTCGCCTGCCAATGTCCCAAACTTCCCCCGTCTCTCCCTCTCTCCTTATGGGGTATTTTTAGAGCTGCTGTCCTCCCCTCACCCCTCTGTGAGTAAATCAAGGATCAAGGGTGCGTACTCCTTCAGTTTCCCTCCACTCCTGCCAGAATTTTCCCCCCCTGGCAGATCTGAGAGGACAGAGGTGGAACAGCTGTTGTTTAGAGACCTCCTCCTCCTCAGAGAATAAATGTTTTAGTGAAACAGCATCAGGAAAACAGGCTGTAATCGTAGCGTAAGACCACCTCACTCGGAGAAGTATTGGTGAGCAATCACAAAGTGCAATGTTGGATGACGGCGAGTCGTCGTCGCTTGTTTCCTCGATGCCGTCACTGCCAGCGGTTGGCTTGTTTGGTTCATTTGCCGAGTGCGTCCCTGGCACGCTCACCTGATCTTCCATCGGGAGCTCTCTCTTCAGTTTGGCGATGCGTTTTTGGTTGATTAGATTAGTTTTGGGAGAAGAGGAGGAGGCTGTGATGCTCACCAGAGAGGAGGTGTAGGGTTGGTGTGTTCGGGAGGATGAGTGAGAGAGATGGTGTCCAGGGGTGATCCTGCAAAATGTAGAAAAACAAAGATGTCAGGCCTTCATGTGCAACAGAAATAACAGATATGCGCTCCTTGCAAGGCTGTCTGTGTTAGTCAGAACCTGATGTTGTAAAACCCTGATATCCAGTTTAACAAAGTCTGCTCACTAATTCATCTGCTGCTGTTGGTGCTTCTTTACGAGTCTAACATCTGCACGCAGCTGGCTCGTTAGCGTTAGCTACCAGGCTCTATTGGACCCAAGACTCAGTCTGTCTGTTTCGCAACAAGGTTTTCAGAGCCAGCTACACTGTAACTATTCACGCTGATCGATCAATCGTATTTTCATCGTCATCATGATAAGAAGTAGGGCTGCCACTAATGATTTATTTCAATATCGATAGTCTGCATTTTATTTTCATGATTAATCGACTGATCGTTGAGTCTAAAAAATGCCAACAGTCCAAAACCCCAAAATCTTCATTTACTATCATAAATCACAAAGAAAAGCAGCAAATGTTTGACTTTTTTGTTTGAAAAATGACTGAAAAGATTGATCGTTTATCGAAGTAGCAACTAAACTTCTCTAGATTGACTAATCAATGAATTGACTTGTTGCAGCTGTAATATGAACATGCGCAATAAACATTTTTATTTACACGTGCCATGCATTTACACACAGCATGAGAACATCCGACCAATAAACAAGGCATCATTATTTAGTCTTGTGTTTGTTAGGTAGATCACTTCCATCGTTCTGAGTTTAAAATCATTTAAAGACACAAAAGTTTGACCTGCAGATCGTTCCAGGACCAACAACCATAGTAGAACTGGCAGCCTGTCTATGTTTGTATCATCGTTACATTGAGTCACAACGTGGAACAAGTTTTTGACTTTAATAAGCCTGAAAGCCTGCAGGATGTGTGTGCTGGCCAAAAAGCTCCCTGCTCGGTTAGCTGCTCATCTTTCCCACGCTGCCACTGGTCCCGTGTCAGCTGACCTGCTCCAGAGGCGTATAAATGTGACTAGCTGCTCGGTCTGTCCTGCTGATCGATTGTTGATGCTGCTGCTGGATTTGGTTCTATGTGTGACTGATGTGTTTACAGGAGCAGCTTTGTGTACTTGTTTACATCACGCTGTGGGGACATTGATCTGTTCTCACAAGAGGGACAACAAGGTTGAACTTGAGTTGAGATTATTTTGTCAAACTGGTTAGCATACTGTAGATTTGGGAACCTGGAAAAGTTGTTAATTTGCACAGTAACTTTAAGCCAATATGAGAATGTTGTCAGTATGTTATATAAACAGAGAAATCATAAGTCAGAGTGTTGTTATGTTATGTTATGTTGGTGGTATACTCACCATGCCCACTGTGTGTGTATACATGTACAGTATTACTGACGTTGTGACATTGCAGGGACTCGTCTTCCTAATGGGGACCTAAGTGCATGTCCCCATAACGTAAATAATTCATTTATAGGGTGAAGACTTGATTTAGGTGAGGGTAAGGTTAAATTAAGGCAAGTAGTGTTTATGGTTAGGGTTAGGGTCTATGTAATGTCCCTAAAAGTGATGAAAACTCGCCTGTTTTTGTGTGTGTTTGTTTGTACAGAACATTTCTATGCATGCATCCCATGCAAGTGTGTGTAAGCTCTATATGAGTTTGTTGTGTATGAGGTTTTGTCTTTATGACTTATGACCCATGTGCAAATTATTTTCACTTTTCCGAGGAATAGGGTCCTCTATAGGTTTTCTCTGCGCTTGGTTGAGATAAGGGTGTGAGCTTTCAGCTTGTTGGGTGCTTTTTATTCTTAAGAAACTCGACAGTGTGAGTCAGTCCACCTCCAAATATGTTTCTGATCAAGCGTTCCAATTCCAGTACGCTCTGTGTGCATTTTATATGCTTTTTTTTACCCCATCCAGATAAAATATCCACTTACAGATGACTTGCTAATACCAGGTGCAAATTGCTGCTCTGTGTGTCATAATGTATGTGTGTGTGTGTGTGTGTGTGTGTGTGTGTTTAGGCAAGCCAGCGGTAATGAAATACATGCAACCCTGAGCACTGAGGTGAGCAGTGGTGATTAAAGCATCACACAGCTTTATTTCCCACTTGACTCCCAGTAGTTGTTCACAGGACTAATGGAGCTCAGCTGGACCTCACTGAGAGAGAGAGAGAGAGAGAGAGAGAGAGAGAGAGAGAGAGAGAGAGAGAGAGAGAGAGAGAGAGGTGTTATAAAAGAAAGAGAAGGAAGGCGGGATGGGAAACAGAAAAAAGGAGGTGGAGGTTATAGAAGACCAAACCCTTGTTGATTTTATCTGCTAATATCTCATGTTTATCTTGACAATCTTCCTTTTTCTCTACCAGGAGAAAACTACATATTTTGTGTGTTAGTAATTTAGCTCCTGTGTTCCAGTTCTGTTAGCTTGTCTTGCTAGCTTTGAGGGTGTGATCACACCTACATTTTGGTTTCTTTGGTCTGAAGCAGAGTGGGAAAAGATTAGTGTGCTGTTCTTTTGTATCTGGCTCATTCAGGCTCGCCAAAGTTATATGCACAAGGTTTGAGGATTTGTACGTCGGCGTCATTTTTACGATTAAGTAATTTCTGCTTACCTGATTTTTTTTGGTGTATTTTCAGCTAACCTCGACAGATTCTTGGAATTTTTTTCTTCTCTGGTGTTTATTCCAGTAAAGAGCACATGAAGTAGTAGCTGCAAATGAACGACTTTCTAACGCGAGTATCATTCTTTTCATGGACCAATAAACTGTTATAGGAAAGGAATAAAGACTCCAGTAAACCGCTGCAAACACCCGACTCATCGCTGGCTCTCCACGAGTATGCTGACGAAATCAAACAGGGCAAATCTGTTGGAAATTGTCCCTAACAAGTATGACTACAATGTTCTTTTCTACGCTGCTGCAACATGGACGTCGTGCAGCCCGTTTTAACCGTCCTCTCCAGATGGATTGGGTGAAGGTTCAGCAGGGTTTCTCAACCCATCTGGGGCCAAAATCTCTCCCAGTAACCCCAGTTACCCAACCTCCCACTTCATAGAGAAACCCCTGTAACACGCTCACACACTTCTGAATCCACAGTGTGTCCAAAATGACATTCACTCTGCTCAGTAGATAAATGTGTGCCATGGATGAACATTCTGGGTTGATACATGTCAGTTAGATCAATCTTAAAGGATAATTCTGGTTTATTACAACTTGGGTCTCGTTTTCGTAGTTTTTATCTCCATTAGTTATGAGAACATTGTATTGACCAGGTGAATTGCAGAGATCTGGGATAAGTCCAAGTCCAAACAACAGCCGTCAAATAAATAGATGGGATGGAAACACACCTTCAGGATAGACAAACTCATATGGAAAAGAAAACAAAGGTGTTGGCTTGTTTCAGTCCAATCCAACTTTATTTATATAGTGCCTTTTGTGCAAAATTGCAGTGCAAATGTTTACAACCTGCTTGTTTTTCTTGACATCCGAATTCTTTGTAGCAATGTAGTTCTGTTGTTACTTTAATGAGGACGGCGTCATCATAACTGATAGAAATAATGGACCGAGAGCGCCCTGGTCAATTTTAGTCTGGACGAGGAACTTTGTTGCATTCTACTTCCTGTAACCCTCTTTACTGATGACTTTCTAATAAAGGCATCAAACTTTCAAAAGGAACCCAAAGCTATGGCAAAAAAACAAGAGTTCAAATGAAGCAGAATTATCCTTTAACTTGAACGAGAAGCCTTGACAATTGGTCGACCCCTAATATACAGTTTACATACAGTACATGGTATCATTTACTTTTACTTGTAGTTTTGATACTTGGGTACATTTAATATCGGATACTTTAGGAATTTTACCCAAGTACTATCATATGGGTGACTTTCACTTTTACCAACGTAACCTTATAGCACGATATCTTTGCTTTTACCTAAGTATGACTTTCAGGTGCTTTTTACCACACTGCTTTTAAATATATAACTAGATACACTTTGAGGTTGACCGTGGAAGCAGCAGGTCACAAAACACTCAGTTAATTGGTCGGTCAAAGTCATACTTGGAAGTATAATCAGTAATTACAATAACTGTTGCTTGTTATGCTGTTCTCATCAGTTTGGCCTCAAAAGTCGAAGTCGATGGTTTATGCAGCGGTCGGTCAGCAGTTGACATTTCTTCTGCTGAGGATACGGTCAAGAGCGCTAGTCGAGTTAACTTTATAACTGAACAACGTGACTAACTCTTTCTAAATGTTCTTATTAAACACACTCTTAGCTTCAGTTTCCTGCAGTTGTTGTCCTCATTTCTCTGACCTCATGCGTCTGTATCTCTTTTGTGTTTACACTTAAGTAAAGCCTCCGTGTGCTCGACTACGTGACGGCTCGGCACGCCACTCGAAGTTTCTCCTCCCACAGAGGAGTTTAGGTTAAAACAACAGTCAGAGCTTAGACTGCATGCAGCAAACCCATCTCGCTCCTTCCACCTCGTCTTGACATTAAAGAGTTTTACTTGCTGTCGGGTGCAGGAGGGACGTTCATTCGTCACATCTGTGCTCGTGTGTATCAACAATGACGGAGTCGGTCGGGGTTTTCCCACGGCGTGAATATCAATTACCCACCAGCGCTGTGGAAACCAGGGCTGCCTTAACCCTTTTGTCACCGCACCTTTCAGCGGGAACAATGACTTTATACCTCGGCTTTTGTGCCCAGATATTGAGTTATCAAGACAAGTGGAGGGAGGTGGAAACGGAGAGCTTGAAGAGAGAGATGGAAACAGAGAGAAACGGAGATAGAGGAGGGCAGCTGCGCCGGGCAAAATGTCAGGAGTGGATTTGAGAGCGTTTACATAAGGCCTCTCTTGTGCTGCTCTCTGGAGTGCAACATGCTGAATGTGGTATTCGCGCCTGCTTCAGGTGTTTGCTTCTCGCTTTCACAGAGCTCTGAATTTAGAGCTGCCTGTAGTTAGTAGGCGAGGATGAATTGTCATATTCAGAGTTGTCTTGTATCCTCTGCTTGGTCCAATCCACCTGATTTGTTGATCTTTTAGAACTTTTCAGAGGCTAGAGAAGTGAGTCCAGCTGCCAGAATAAAATGTTGGCATTGCACATTTCTGAAAACCACAGATATGTTATATTTGTATGTTTCACATGTATCAAATCAACAGTATTTTAAGCCAAAACATGATCTTTTCCTAACCAGACCTTAACCACAGCGTTGTCATACATAAAATTTAAAAAGTGAAACATGAAGACATGTAAAGTTTCATATCTGCTACACATGAAACTTCTCAAAAAAATAAAATGTACAAATGCAACCGTCTGTGGTTTGCAGAAACGTATAATGCCAACTTTATTCTGCCGACTCGGTTGGAGGAAATATTCAAATTTCCAGCATCAGGGATCGAATGTGAGTCCCACTTTCTTTGTGATTTCTTTCCTGAACCCAATATGTCATCTTCCAATGATTTTATGACCTACAGTTAAAATGCCTGAAGGGATTTAGTTAATTTGACATTATATGAGATGGAGAAAAAGCTCCATATACGATTGGTTATTGCATGTTTGCTTTTGTGCCGTGGCTCTCTCTGAGCTGGTACTTCCTCACTCTGTCGGACATTTGCATGAAGATTAACTGACCAGTTGGGTGTCCAAAGTGACGACTGATCCAAAAATGACTTATTTGAGCATTTTCTGTGAGCTCTCTGCTGCCTCTATGATCGGGGCCTAGTTAAGTTTAGGCAGCTAAAACACAGTCCTTGAAAGAAATCAGCCAACATAAATTAGGGTTAGGGTTAGATTTGCACACGGCAGACGTAACGTGCCACAGATTCCACACTGATTACAGGTTGGATATCAGCGTTCAAACAGGAGTTCAAATCTGATTATTCACAAGACACAAGAGGTTGCTCGCTGTAGACTCACACTGTTGTTTTTTCTGATGAGGACGGTCTGTGTTTAGCATCTTTACGCCTGTGATGCATGGTGCCTCCGTGTGCAGCAGGGTCATCCTGCAGCTTCTTGTCTCTTTGGCCCTGTTCAGACCTGGTAATAACATCCTCAGTGATTCGATCACAAGTGGACGGCTCCAAGTACAGGTGTGAACGCACCCAAGAGGTCGCATTTGAAATCCGACCGCTCAGACAACATTCTGCATAATGTTGGATGTTAAGTTACAGTATTTCTTTCTTTGTGTAATAAAAACATTGTGTCCGCATGTGGAGACTTGTGACTGTATGGAACTTCATGTCTGAATCTGGGGGGGTGATATGGCCCTAAAATAATATCAAGATATGGTATTTCTGTGATATTCTTGATTATGTGACAAAAAACTGAAAAAATAAAGCAGTTTAACTCTTCTCGTACTCAACCGGGGGGCTTCTGCTTGCGGTGTTTAATTAAATTGTTATGTTGCCCCCTTTTGTTGTTGCAGTTTTCTTGCACTTCATCTTTCGTTGCATCTGATCTTTTGTCACCAACCCACTTCCACCTTACTGAACCAACTCCTCCACCATGGAGACGGTAGAAGTGTTACTTTCCTCCATGCCTGTTGGCGCTGCATGTATTACATTACAATATGGCACTCCACTATGTCTGAATACACATTTACTCAACAGCCACCAGTTTGAAATCAGTCTCAACCAGATTGTGAAAACCTTCTAGATTTCCTCAGTGAGTCGTTGTGGACTTTTACGGTTATGGCCGGTCTGAATTTCTCTCTCTTCCTCTCTGGTCTGCTCTTCCACTCCATTCTGTTTACAGCCTGTTATCCAATCAGCAGCTTCAGCCAAGCGTTTGAACTGGTCACAGACACATTCCCAGTGTCGCTCTTGCAAAATCTGTCAGACTCTCCACATGTATAAAAACCTGAAATATCTATTTTCACAGGAATTATGTGGATTTGAGTGATGTTGACATGAGGAACGTTTGCTTTTTCTTGGAATTAATGCTCTGTTGAGCCAATGTTGATTTTCATGGTTCAGATTTTGCTCATGTCTTTTCTTGTCTGTCCAATATGTCTCTATTTTGTCTATCTTTCTAACCTCGTAGCCGTCCTTTACCTTCCAGACACCAAATGCATGAAAGCATGCTACCTATTGTTCTGCAGTACCTCCAAGGAGACTATGCATTCATAAAACAAAGAGCCTCCTCCGTCTTATCAAGTCCAGCATTATGAGTTGGGAGATAAGCGACGACAACATCTCTGCTCCTGCCTCGTGGTTGTAGTACACACTAAACTGTCTGTACATGCACCGTGGTTGAGAGAGTGTAACAGCGGGAGTGCACATGTTGAGTCAGTTCAGGCAGATTCCCAGCGGCAGCGTCTGATTACAGGCGATCTGATGGGGAGGTAATAAAAACCCGAACACCGTGTTTTACTCAGACTTTATCTCCGTACGTGCTGCGACTTACTGAACTTTGTTTGATGTCTTTCGCGTCTTATTTTGATAAAGAACAAACAAAAATTGTGGAAGCAAGCCCAATATGCAATGGAAATACTCCCTTCGTTGGATGAAAAACGTAGAAATGTTTTGTTTACAACATGTAGAGAAAATGTCTTTGTTCATATTTAGCCCTGAAAACTGAATCAGAGGACGAACTAATGGATTTAAGGCGGTATTTTCTCTCACAAATTCCATCGCCGGAGGAGCCGGCGTAACCCGGAGCGACAGAAATAGCTTTTCACGCGTTTGGTGTGGGAAAAATTAATTGGGTCATTTTTTTTTTCATTCTGCAGCTTGCTATAAAGACCTGATTAGATTAGCTTTGATTAGATTTGCTGTCTGAACGAGGCCTCCTGAGGGGGGCGGCTGCTGGTGCGCTGAGGCCTCCTTAGAGAGAAGAGGTGGTGGAAGGTGGGGGGTGGATGGTTGGAGGGGGGCGGTGGGCTCATTCTGTTAATAATGTGCTAAATTAACCATCCCAGCTCCTCTCTGCCGGGAGCGACATGTTTTATTCATGTCAATAGACTAACAGGTGTGACGTGACAGGTGTTGCTTTTTTTATTTCTGCCTCTGATCACAACTCTAGAAAAGTTGTTAATTGGGTCTCAGGCTTTTTCTTTTTTTTTAACCGATTCCCTGCTGCTGTGAATTTTCAATTAAAGGAAGATTCCTCTTGATTTTAGTCCACATTCAAATGTAAAACTTTGGTTTTACATGGCCAGATATTTTTCTGCTTGTTAATAGAGCTGGGTATCGTTTAAAAGATTACAATGCCAATGGAGTACTTAATTCTGTGCCTTTTCTGTCGTTTTGGTCGTTCACCACTACAGACTGTACGTAGCTGCTAACTGCTAGCTTTAGCTGCAGTTGTGGGCCAATCGACAAACACTTGCTTTGATTGGCTGCAACTAAAACCATAAAATAGTTATTTTTTCCTAAATTTGGTTACAGAAAGGATTGAGTGTTGGTATCGTTTGCCTGGAGAAGTTTCGATACTGCTTGATGCTGGGTTATTTCCAGACAAACACCCAGGTCTACTTGTTAATCGAGCAGTTCTTCCTGTTGAAGGTTGAGTATCCGCAGGTGATGCTCATTATTTGCTCATGTAAGCTGCCAAATTCTTCTTCTGTTTATAACAGGCAAACAAAAAAATGTTGTTTTTTTCCCCCGAAAGAGCCTCCAAACACGTGACTGAAAGATTTAAAATATTGATATTGGCAAAATTACTGTATCTTATTTAACAATTCTTCAGGTGCCCAAAACTGATAAACAAATATGTTTTTTTTCAGTGCCGATACCGATTATAAGTAATCAAGGAAACCAATAACTGATCTTAGTGTTATTTCGAATAACCAGTGATGGAATGTAGCTAAGTACAATTTACTCAACTACCTTAGTTAACTACAATAATGAGGCACTTGTACTTTCTATTTTCTGCTGCTTTATACTTCCACTCAACTACATTTTGTATGCAAATGAGGGGGCTGTCTTTCAAAGTGTGTTAGGGGGTCATGTTTTCGATAGATCGGTAGATCGACATCACAGTGCACAGAAATGCACTAAAGTTAAAAAGAAACAAAGAAATAAATAAGTGTGAGGAAATGAATTGTGGCAAAAAAGGTAAAGGGGAAATAATAAAGAAATACATAACTAATGTAAAAATTAATAAATGCATAAATAAATTGGAAAGTAAATAAATACAAAAGCGAATTATAAACATTTTATAAAATAATGAATGCCTACATTTATTTTAAATATAATTTTTAGTGTATTTAATGGTATATTAATTTATTATATTATTAATTTTTTTTAATTTTGGCAGTTTCGGTCCTCCATACAGATACAGATAAACAGGAAATGCTGAATATTGGACCCGATAATCGACTGGGCCGATGATCTGTACCTAAAATAAACATACTTACAAACTGATCAATAAAATGATCATAAGATCTCATAATAAATTAAGTCTTCAAGTGTGTTTTTCTTCAGGTTTTCTTCAGCAGCAAACAGCAGAATGACTCTGTTAGAGACGAGCTGGTGAACACTGTGGAGCATTTAGCAGCTAAAGATCCACATATTTCCCTCAGGAGGTGGTGGAGACCAAAACAGAGCAAAAAGAGAGAGAATACTTACATTCACCTCACGTTGACCTCTGTCAGCCTGTTCTTAGCAGTAATTTTGTGCTGTTTTAGTTTGATTTGTTTCGTGTTTCCTCCTGACTTATATTGTAGTAGTTTGTTTTGCTTCATCAGAAGTTCAACAAATCCTGGGAAGCAGATTTGTTTTCCATCGCAGGTGATGATGGTGGAATATTCACACACATCATGAACACATACACAATGCAGCAGCCAGCAATGGTACTTTTACAACCTAAGTAAAGAAAACAGACAGAAACCAGGATCCAAAGTCAGATTTAAAGTCTGGGGTAAATCAACAGAGTCTTATTTATCATAAATAAATCTTATTAGCATGTATTAAAAGCATAATTCACAGTGTGTGTGCAGCTCCAGACTGTACAGTGTACTCTCAGTGGAGTTGTGTGTCGCTGGCGGCTGTTCCTGCCGCGCTGAGGCAGTAATTTATTCATTGAACAGGTGAAGGCGGTGAGGAGTGGGCTGCTTTCTCCCCGCCTAATGAAAACTCAAATCCCTCTGACTCCTGTAAATTGGTTAGGAGGTGTCAAGTGTCTCCCAACGCGTCCCCACCCTCCCGTTCCTCCCACCAAACACCCCCCAACACACACACACACACACACACACACACACACACACACACACACACAAACACACAAACACA
>JBBPCS010001931.1:0-14262 GCA_037974645.1 Hollardia meadi
AATTTTGGTGTCCTGACAACATTACTGTTAAGTATAATGGCGGTCCAGTCATATACTAGGTTTCACCTAGTCTTGTTTTTTGTGCCCCTGTGCCTAAGACAGTATGAGGCCACCACTGCATTTGGTCCATCTGACAGATGAATGTACATTAAAAGCCATAAGATAAAGCATGTTAAACCAAAAATAGAGCTTTGCCATAGCTAACCGTTTAGATGATAAGCAAGAGCCTATCATGTGTAGGAGACCAGACTGACACCATATTAACGGTAGCCGGTCTAACGCAAACAAGAACTGATTTGTCTGGAAGAGGACAGGGTGACCACCGTTATGTGTGGATGTGTGTCTGTCTTTGACCATTTCAGTTGTAGTTGCCATTGATGCCTGGCTGTGACCCCCAGAATAACAGCATTTAAATTAATATCCAAGACACTTTGCTGATGTTAGACATAATACAAGAGCTTCTTCTAGGTGCCTTGAACAATCCTGCTAATCGTGCTACGGTTTCAAAAAGACAGTTTATGGGATAAATCTGTCCAATATCAGCTAGCTGAGAAACCTAAATAAAAGTGTACACATGCTAAAAAAAAAAGCCCTCTAAATGAAATTATATTCCATTTACTCTAGGTGCAATTGAACCCCTTTTTTACTTCCCAGTATCAAACATTTTTAACATGCGTATCTGTGCACACGTATCTGTGTTGTAACTAACCTATAAAGGCAGACACTGTAGGTACAGAAGATCCATGTTTACCTTAATCAGGGGAATTTTTGCAATGTGCACTTATTTACAGTAGGTTCACTGTATTGCATAAACGGGAGTTAAAGAATTTATTTTGTTAAATTAGCACAGCATTACCTGTATTTTTCATAATGACAGATATTTTACCATTGTTTTGATTATTAATTTGTTAATGAGTGACTACAGCAGCTACCCTTTTAAATGTACCAATATTTCTTATTTATTCTTACAGTACATTTCTGTACATTTACATTTTTAACTGTTTTATTGATTATATCAAACAAAAAACTGGAATTTGTGCCTCACACATGACTACTGTAAATTGTTTCCTTCTTTTCCTTTTCCCATAATCCTTTACCCGTAGATCAGTAACCTCCTGTCTTCCCTCTCTACCTCCCTAGGCTTCAGTTCTTCAGCAGGAAAAGCAGGGCTTCATCAGCAGGATTGTGAATGGCACAGTTCAATTCGGAAAACTACAGGAAATGATCAAAGTAAGTTTCTTTATTCAAACATCACATTCGCACTACATTTAACTCCCCTGAACATCTCTTTTTATCATGAGAATCATGTATTAGCATTTTCAACATGTAAACTTTGCACATTGATTTACATTGGGGGTTGGCTTGTCTTTCAGTGGGCTGCATAGAGAACTGGGGTGTTAGCCAGATCTGTTAAACTTAAAAAATTTAGAAGATGCGCATATTCTATTCTAAGCATTGTCCTTCCCAGTAACTTTTGATGCCTAACTGACGCCGGTGTAGCTTGTTCATTTAATTTTTCCCCAGATAACCCTCCAATCTTCTTCCTATTGATCAGCCCACTCCACTGCATTTAATAAACTATCTACTATCAGTCTCCACCACTCAGAAAGCATAAATTGATGAACACACTTGTGTCTCTCAGATTGCCATCTTTCAAGATGAGCTCATTCGGTCTCTAGGACTTTATTTTACCATCTTAAACAAAATGTAGAATCAACACACCACACAGTAAGCATGCCAAATGTAAAGAAAACACACAAATGATCACAGTGATCTTGTGTGTGTGTTTGTCCCTGTGACACTGCTACTGCATGTAGTTATGGTGCTTACATCTGTGGCAATGGACAGGACATTACATGCAGTCACACAATGTTTGTGTGATCCACTATTACTTTTAGGGTTTGGCAATGTCTACTGAATTTGTATAGATGTGAAACATCACATTGAAACATCGCGTTGGTGGATGATATCAACCCTCAGAGTCAGTTGATGGCAAAGTTTCTTTTTTGATTGTATCAGGAAGGCTGTCCCTTAACAGAAAAGCTGACTTGCTCAAGCGAGTAGGGAGAACTCTCACCAGCTCATCACTGTAGTTGGACATGAAAACATTTCCAGCCAATTACTTTCTAACTGTTTCAGCTCACGTCACCATCACTCTTTAGATCTTGGTCGTTTTAACTAATGCTGTATCTTTTAACTGGATGAAGGATTTTAGACAAGCTGAGCTAACGTTAGCAGCGTAGCTCGTCTTGCAGCCCCTCCTGACCTTCTGTGTCCGCCGAAGAGGTTCAGGAACCTCTGCAGATAATTTAGCTGAACGAATTCTTCATTGAACTCTTAAACTAGGTGTGGTTTAAGAGGAGTTTACTTGAGTATTTCCATTTTCTGCTACTTCATACTTGGTTACTTAGCTATACTGTCCACAACTTTTTTTTACTCTTTACTCCACTACATTTATTTGATAACTTTAGTTACTAGTTGTTTTGCGGGTTCAGAATATTAAAACAACATCTTAATCTACTGTTATGAATTTTTTTATTTTATAAGCAATCTGACAAAGAACAAACACTGATGCAGATAATTGGAAAAATGCTGAGTATCCCATTAGTGATCCCATTTCATTTATCTATTTCTGGTGTGTGATTGGCTGTTAGATCCATCCAGGTCAAGGAACAATGTCTAAAGCTTATCAACGTTATCAATGTAAATTTTGATTGGATCCCCCATCAAGACACAAGTATGGTCCTAACTAATTGTAGGAGGAAGACGGAGCATCTTTTTTTCTCTTTATTTATTCTGTGACTGCATGAATTTCATCTTTATCCATAGCAATTAAATGGAGACTATTCTAAAGAATCACCATGGAAACATGTTCTTCATCTGCCTACAGCTGCCTTCTTGGTTTTAATGTTATGAGGTCGACATGTCCTGCACTACTAATTGGTACAGCCTTTCTATATTTGTTTGTTTGTTTGTTATGCCAAACGTGAACAAGATATTTGTCTGCCAGTATTAGTGCCTTGCTCTAGGGCCAGTGCTCTCTGCGTGTGCATGTCAGCAGCTCATGTCACTCAAGCCACAGCAGGAGAAACATCTCAGTGGTTCTGACAGTTTTATTAGTGTCTCTATAGCAACAGCCCAGAGACAAGTGTGTGTGAATGTGTTTGTGAGAGTTCACTGTTGGTGATCAAACCATTGAAAGAGGACAGCTGTAAATGTTAGATGTAAGGAAGGACATAAATTCCTACTTACTTTTATACTTCACTTATACTTCCTCCTTCCCTGTCAGCTAAACTGGATATTAACTGGATATTAAGACTGACACTTGTTGAGTTGAGATTACGCTTCTCCTGCAGTGGCTTTGCTGGAGCTGTGTATGGCTTAGGGATTGTTTTCAACATAGGATTTTAAAGTTGGTGGAGGCAACTCTGTTCAAATGACAGTAAATATCCACAAGATGATCTCTGCACTTCACTCAGCCTTTTCACAACTATTCCATTGCAAAGCTCTGTGATTATATTCCCTAAACATCAAAATTGAATTGCAAAAGTTATACATTTTTCTGCCTTTCTTCTCAACGTTCCTTAGTTATTTTATTCCACATCACAGTGCCTTGTGTACAATATGTCACTACAGCTGAGGGGGGTGCTGAACCTGCTCATCCTCATAGCAGCTGAGTGTTTCTGAGATGGGAAAATAAATCCAAAGGTCTGGCTTTCACTTTTATCACCAACCTGAAATGCTAACAAATTTTAGAAGTTGCTTTCTTCTTACTTACCAACCAAAATCTCGACTTTAGCTCTCATTATGAAATGAAATGATGGGGTTTGTGTGTTAAGTTTGTGCTCTGACGAGAGGGCAGATTGTGAGTACATTATTCATGTGTAATTAAAATTCATGCTCCTTCATCTCCTTGAAACACCTGAAAATGTTGAATATTTTATTAAGTGCAAGTATAAATATAGCCAGGTCACAGGCTTGCATTACCCATGCTGCTTGTCAGTGTAAGATGACTATTTTTTCCCTTACAAAATTGTCCTCCAGCCTTAGTTTGAATTTCTTTTCCAAGAACCTTCACATAGCAGTGATCACCTGTAATTATAGGATCATATAAATACATGTTCCTTCTTTTGTCGGGTGTTGTGGCCTCTGACCCTTAACCTCTATCTTTAGTGCTTATAGTCTTTGAGATTAAAGAATGCAAGAAATGAATCATTCTTCCCTTTAGCTTATTGGATCAATTGGCTATATGTGGCAGCTAGAGCTAAGTATTTAAAGGTACATTCTGGCTCCTGTTTGACTGACTGACTGACTGTTTTTCAGTGTGACTTGAATTTTCAATTTTATCATCACTACTTGTTTTTGGCAAACTACTACATGTTGTTAACTGTACTAATTAGTACCATTTTTATGCCTTCATGCCGGCGATAGCAGTGCCAAGAGGGAATATGTTTTATGTCCATCCCATCCATCCGTCCCATTCTCGTGAACGTAAAATCTCAGGAATGGAGTTTCTTCAAATTTGGCACAACTCTATTTGAACTCAAGGATAAACTGATTAGATTTTGGTGGTCAAAGGTCAAGGTCACTGTGACTGTCACAAAACAAAAAAAGATTTCACATGCTAATTATCACAATTATTCCAACAAATGTCTAACAGGATAAAATGATGAAGTCATGACATTTTATATCTCAAAGGTCAACTTAACTCTGACATCATAATGTTCTACAAAAACAATTTTCCCAAATATTCAACACCATAACTCAGGAACAGAAGGGGAAATTGTGACCATATTTCACATTTGGTCAGATACTGAATTGGTGACACTAATCTTGGGTGCCTTCAAACTGTGCTGATTGTATAGATCTTCTGTGCTGACGGGTTGAACGTGTGTGAAGAATCCATGTTTCAGAATTTAGAGCTTCTTTGCAGCAACATCCATATTTGAAGCAGAGTAGTCCACCACAAGCTCATTGTTGTGCTGATACTGAGGTTCAGGATATTGTCATTGCACCATGCCAAGCTCTCTATCAGTCAATCCATAAATTATGTTTCTGGACAGAATATGGATGGAAACCGAAACTTGACTGGAGCACGGAGGCATACAACCAGAAGGTGATAATACCTGTTTAATAGAGAAAGTGAAAGACTCCTTATGAAAAGGTATGTGGATTATCCTGAGTAACCAGATACGTTTTCTTTCATATTCCGATCCATCTTATATTTGGACCAATATGGTAATTGTCTTTTCACATGACGCGTAGTAGAGTTTTTACCTCTGCCAAGGAGGTTATGTTTTATGTTTTTTTATGTCTGTTGGTTGGTTGATTTGTTTGATAGCAGGATTACGCAAAAACTACTGGATGGATTTCAACTAAACTTGGTGGGAGGATGGGGAATGGGCCAAGAAAGAACCCATTAAATTTTGGTGTAGATCCGAACAAAGGGGCGGATCCAGAAATTTTCATCACTTTCGTTAACATGCCCAACTCCTACACAGGCTCCTACATAAGTAGGAGGTGGGTATCTATGAGGGTGTACAATTTGGTGCAGATCCAAATAAAAATCTGGATTTATTTAGTGTAATTTTGTTTCTCATTAGTGTGATTTTATGCTGTGAATAAATGCTGTTCTTAGTGTAACTTGGTATCTCTATTTTATCAACCTATTATTCTTCCGTAATGGAGATTATGATTTCACCTGCATTGGTTTGTTGGCTTATAGCTATAGTTTACTTTAAGCGGACTGTTGGGCCTTGGCGGAGGTATGCGCTCTACTGGGTGCCATTCTAGTTTTTAAATGTAACCTTCCACTCAGATAGATGAAAGGCAGGGTCAAGTAGATGTCAGACGGTACAACTAGCAGGAGAAATGCTCCACTGACAAGCACTCTGTCCAACAGCTCTGCCAACTCATAGTACTTCATAGTCTGCCTTCTCTCATTCTTTTTTTCTCTATTACTTCTTATTTTGTCTATCTCCAGCTGGCAGTACTGCATAAACCAGCCTCAGCATTTTATTGCTTTACTATTGTGTAACTCTGACCATCATACTGCTTAAAAAACTGAGAGGATGATTGATCTTTTTGAAATTAGAAATACTATCATCCTGAGTTAGTATCAATAGTTGTGAAAGAAATGGCCCTGTTGTTGTTGCTCTCTTTGGAGCCTTCAATATTTAATTGACACCTGAGTGCAGTCACACCTCCGTCTCATCAAGCTTGTAAAGATTTGGAGAAAAGATTTAATAGTAGAATGGCCCCTCTGTTTTTGTTTGTAGAGTTACAAATACGCTCTTCTGTGATTTTATTGATATTAAGTATAACAACAGCATCCTGTCTCTTTGAGCTTGATGAGAGAGACTTTGCAAGATTAACCGCAAGGACATGATGCTGATTGTTGACATTCAAAAAGTGGACTGAATCAGCAAGCATAAAAATAAGTACACAAGCAATGTTGCTATACAAAATAATTTTCAATTTATTTCATAGTCTAGTAACGTCTGTAATCAGTAGTGTGGCACTAAGCTGAGAGCTGCAGTCAGTAGATCATAGACAGAGTGGGTACAGAGACAGGTAGAGAAACAGTAGTAGAAAGAAGTTGACAAAGGAAAGGTACGAAAAGAATCTTTAGATCCCCAACATCAGAGAACAAACAGGACTTGCATTACAGAAGAAGGGTTTAGCAGAAAATTCTTTTTTCTTTTCTTTCAAAATGCTACATTTCCATTCTGAGGAAAAATATCATTACCTGAAGTTTAACAGTGAATGTAACAACAGTTATCAGACCAGGGCCCTCGGTTATCAACATTGTTCAGAAAAGGTTCTGCGTAAATTCACTCCTAAGAGTAAAATGGAGAATGCTTGTGAGTACAAGAAAGTTGGTAGTGGTGAAATGAAAAAAGTGGGCGTCTGTGGCTCAGGTGGTAGAGCGGTCGCCCGCTCAGATCAGAAGGTCAGTGGTTCGATCCCCGGCCCCTGCAGTCTACATGTCGGCATCAGCTAAATGTAATGTAATGTAATAAATATGCATAAATTAATGAAAGTAATGAAACCCACAAACTTTAAGTTAAGACTTAACATCATAAATTAAAAACTATTTGTAGCTAACAACATCATCACATGTATGCCCAAAGCTACTGCTGTTACTGTTAAAGTATTACAGTCAGTTAATTGATTAACAGTTAATCTAATCATTTCTTTTTATTCCTGGCTGAAATACTCATGTGAATTTACTGAAAAAATACCACCAAATAGACAGTATTTCCCTGTAATATTCCTGCATTGTTCAACAATACAAAGAAATTGGAAAGTCACTATTCTCCCAATAACTTATTCAGAACCTCAATCCCACCTCAATCACATTGCCATGGGAGAGCACAGACGATATAAAGATGTTAGAGCAGACTTAAATCAACAGGTTCTACAGATTGATGCCTACACTATCAACCCATAGATGATGGTGCAGCAATGCTTTTCTATCATCTGTCATCATCAATATACAGTTATCGATGGTATTTCAAGAAGCTGCTGGTAAGTCCAGTACCACAATTAATATTCCATTTTGACTTACCTGTAGATTTAACAGAGAGAAAAATTTTTTGGTTACTGTTTATGTAGAACTAACATAAAATGCTGGCTTGAAAAACACAAAGAACCACAAAGAAACGGTTTTATTTGAAAATATTTGTAAGAATTTGTACTGTCCATTAGTGTCAAAGAGGTCTCTAATTGTAACTGGTGGACAAAATTGCCTACAACATTGGTATACCTCTCTTTTTGCTATTGGAAACTGGCAGTTATCCAGTTAAGTTATGCAATTGTTAATTAATAACTTCCCAAGAAAACCAAGTAAATACACAGACCGTAAATGGACCACTGTTGCTCATGTGCTTCATTATGTACCCCTGCTATTTGGTGTATGGTATTTAATTTCTACAAGTTGTAGTTCTCCTTTTTATCACAAAATGCTGTGTGCATGCATGGTTTAGAGGTGTACCAAACACATCCAAAGGGAAAGTTAAAAATGAGTAAAATCCTACCTGTAACTTAAAACTGACTACATGCAGATTTTTCTTAGTACACAGTGTTGATAAATGAGGGCCCAGGACTCTATCAGTGCTGTTATTATTTAAGTCAAAGATTAAAGGTCTGCTTTTGAATGTTATGTTAGACTCATACGTACAACACAGAACAAATGAATGTTACAGAAATAAAAGACAGAAATCTAGGTACAGCACAGGCACGGCTCCACATGAGAGAGCAGGTCAAGGACTCTGTTCATGTTGACAGTTGGCCTAACAAAATTATTGACCAACACTAAAGTTGGTCTTCTTGGGTCTTTTTACCGGCCCATTATTTCCATGAAGATAACTTACTGGTAGGCTTGTAAAGCCTATGTAGGAGAGGGCATCATCTTCAACTGTAGGCCCCTTTACTATCCACATATCAAATACCTGTTTACTGCAGCTGGCCTTATCTCATCCTTGTAGCCATTTCTTGCATAGCATGCTATCAGCCCCTTGAGGAGCAGTCACACATGCCCTGGCACAGACACTGGCAGAACCCATAGACCAGGCAAACAGTTAGGCTTGATGGCACCAAGCTAACACATACAATGCCCAGTGTCACTCTCTGTATCACCAACAAGTAGATTCCTAGAGGCAGTGAACCAAAGTATAAGAAACCCAGCAGCCATACGAGGATGCGTGGGATGTGGTTACAGAACTTGGACATGGCGTCCTGATCAGCTGGCCCATTGGAGCCCATTGATACCGAGTCCAGGCTCTGCTCAGCATAGATCTCAGAGCTGGCATTTCGGCTGGGGGAGTGCTGCGAGTCCCTCTGCAGTTCCATTATAGTGATGACTAGGCAGTTGGAGGAGTCTTGAGATGGGCTGGAGGAAGATAAACTCTTTGGAGTCAGGACCACCTCCCCGTTGTGGTCGGAGTTCCAGGATTTGTCCCGCATTGCCAAGTGGGACATGATATTAGCATCATCAGGCAGGGCTGACACCTCATACTCTGTGATTGTGGTTTGGTGTCGGCAAAAGGGGCAAGAGATGAAGCCTGCCCCATCAGCAATGTCCAGCATCTTAATGAGACAGCGGGTGCAGACCCGGTGCAGGCAGTCCAGGATTTTAGGCTTGCGGTTGTAGGCATTGTAGCGTTGGTAGCAGATTTTACACTCTAATTCCTCTGCTGGAGGACAGTTCTTCTCCTCTAACTCAGCCTGAGGACAGCTCATCTTCAAGTCATGTTCTGGAAAGGAAAAATATAGAGGAAGAGATGAAGGGAGTTCGAAGGATAATGGTATTTATTTAGCCTGTAACTTTAGAATGTTGGAAATCTCACTGAAACTGATGTTTCTAAATACTGTTAACTGTTGTTTTGTTGCCCATCAGGAAAAGGTCAGAGCTCTGCTGCCTCTGTACCTGCTGGTGATGAATGATTTATGGTTTGGGAGTTGGATCAGGGTGGCATCCAGAGCCTTTTTTGGCAAAGCAGGAGCCAGTAATGCTATTGATATTTTGGAAGGGGTGGTAGGGTCAGCTGTGCCTTCAACGTTTCTGTCTTGACTCAGTAGTTCTGTGTAGAATGCAATGTTGTTGCATTTCTTCATTAAAGTGACCAGCCCCTGAATTGAAGCTTTTACATTGTTACTTTTAGTTTTTTGTTTAATTATTTCTTGTCCAGTGGATGATAAACGTACAACCCTGTTTACCTTTTAATTTAGTGTTAGGATATACAACTATATAACAATGTAATTTCTATGTTAAAGCTGCTCACTACCGTTTTGTTTATACTGACTAAAGTGACCTAACAAGTGAGTGTCATAGTTAGCATTAATCTCCTACGAGCATGAGTGACATGCTTTAAACCAAAGGTTTAGTAAAATCTAAAAAAAAAGTGCTTTTGTGAGCTATAGTAGCAGTTACCTTTCCTGTTGCTACTTCTTATTTTACCTTTATATTTGGCCATTAAGAAGTCCCCCTCCCATCATGAAGATGCTATATAAAGAAAAGCCAGTCATTCATTCATTCATTCATTCATTCGTGACCATGACATATAGATTGAATAGGTGGATGTTACACTGGCAATTGCCCGGCAGGCCTCTCTGTGACTTTTAAATATTTTAGCCACCAGTCTGTTTCGTTGAAAAAGCATGCTGAAACATGTCAGACAGATGTCAGAAAGAACCAGCTCCTGAGGAGCTGCATCAATCCCAGGAGCAGAATTCCCTCAGTTTTTCCCTGAAGTCCACAAATAAATGTTGTAAGGAAAGGGCATGGCACTGAGATTGTGCAAGAGAAAATCCAGCTCCTTGTTATGCAATTGTTCATAAAGCTTTAAAGTTTCCAGAAATGTGCTGAGTTTTCATTAGATCCACACATGCAACAAACCTGTTTATCCATTTCACACCTCTAGTTAAATTGTGTAAACCAATCAAACCAGTGCTTATCACTCTCTCAGTTCTTCTACACCACATGCCATTGTATGGCATTTTTGCCTTTATTGGATAGTCAACAGTGATGTTGAACAAAAGAAGAGAAACAAAGGGAGAGAGAAGGGTCAGGCATGCAGCAAAGATTGCCAACTGGAATCAAGCCTGGGATCTTGTGGTTTTGTGGCATATGCTGAAACCATTTGCCTGTGTGGGTGTGTGTGTGTGTGTGTGCATGAAAAATTTAAAAATGTAGGAGAACAGCTTCTAGTAGGAATATGAATTCAGATTGGTTAATTGACTGATGTACTGTCTGACTGACTAGTTTGCTGGCTGGTTGACTAACTTATTGACAGGCTAATTGACTGATTAGTTGGTCTCCAATGTAAAAATGTTGAATTTAAAAGGTATATGGTAATGGTTGTGTAGCTCCAATATGGATGAGGAATGAGAAATGGCACAGGGGAGGAGTTGGACCAAAGCTGACATTTGAAAAGGTCACCTTTAAGAAGAAAGCCAAGTCCAAGCTACATCAACAAATGGCAAGACTGCATTACATCACATGACAAGACAACACATTGTCTGAATCAAGGGAGCCTATAAAAATTATCAAGCCCAATAAAATTATTAAGCTATCAAGGCAGGAAATACCTGGTGCCTGTACTCATAAAAATCCATGATGAGACCTCATACACTTCCCACAGGGAGAAGTTAGCCTTAAAGGCTTTCTGCCAAAAAGCCCATAGAGCTTTCTGCAACAGTATGTACCCTACCAGCTCCATTCATGCTTTTTTGTAGCTGACCCTGAGCTCACAAAAAAGAGTGACCCAGAGGAGAACCAGAAAGGGATCAATAAGTATCACTTTAAATTACTCTACAAACCACTACCAGTCAAATGTCAGTATTTCTTAAAGCAGTAATGGAAAATGTTGAGTAATGGAAAATACTTTGATCACCAAGAAAAAAAAATCAAAGGTTGAGAGTGCTGTCACAGCCACAAAAGTCTGTATAACACTGAGCTCCAGATGCTTTGTTGGATCTGCACCCTCACAGGCAGAATTACAGCTGGAGTTTCACAACATTATATTTCATCTTCAAAATATTGCATAATATACCAAAGTTGTGCGTGCGTGCGTGCGTGCGCTTGCAATTTCTCAAATAACCCTTTATATATGGCAGTCCAGATGGGACACTTCCTCCCTGGCAATCCCGTATGTTCTCTGCTCCCTGATCTCTCCTCTTTCTCTCTGTGTGGATTGTTGATGATAGCTTTGACCTTTGCTGTCAGAATATCTGCTTGGTGAAGCTTCTTTGAATTATGCCATTGATCCCGATGATTATGTCCATGCTGCTGTTGTCAGACCTTTTATCCTTTTTTTTTTTTTACAACAATTAGGTCTAAAACCAAAGAAGTCCTTTTCCAGTCCAATTCCTATATTCTTTTTTTTTTGACCTGTTGAAATACAAAGAATACATTTCAATGATTTGATGACATTTTTATATGTATTTGATTGCATGTACATTTAGCCACACTCCTACTTCAAATGTTTGACATTAAAGATAAAATAATCTAGATCTTTCATTATCAATTATTTTCATGATTAATCAATTAATCATTTAGTGTATAAAAAGTCAGAAAATTGTGAAAAATGCTCATAACAATTTGCAAAGCAAAAATTAATGTCTTCAAATTCCTTTTTTTGTCCAAACAATCGTCCAAAAAGGCTCTTTATTTACTATCATAAATGGCAGAAAAATGTGGCAAATAAAGAAAGAAGCTGCAACCAGCAAATACTTGATATTTTTGCTTGAAAAATTACACACCCGATTTATCGATTTTCTAAATAGTTGGTGATTCATTTAAAAAATATATGAACGTCATACATACAATAAAAGAAACAGCCACACAAATATCTCTGAATGACCCCCAGTGTATGGCTGTCTAGAAGAAATACCTTTATTCAAAAATAATATTTATTTATTTTGTAAGATTTGGAAAATAATAAATAAATAATTATCAATAAATTGAATTTAGGAAGCTGCATAATGTATCAGTGTGACATTCAAATATACAGTATAATGCAAGCAGTTGGATTGTCACAATTCATTTGTAGTGCAGCATTGAGTTTAGCTTGTGAATTATTGTTGGACCAACATAACATTGGATGACTCTACCGTATCTGTAATCTGTAGGTTTACATTCTTTCAGTCACTTTGTGACACAGAGCAACAATGGGAAAATGATCTCCAGAAACAGATTTGTTATCTACAGTATATCACAAAAGAAAACTTGATGTTCAATCATCATAAAACTGAAGCAATCATGTTTGCATCAGTTTATTCACCTGATGGAGAGACACCTTCACTGTGATCGGCTTCGCTAGGTCATAATGTATTTGTGTATGTCACTGAAGCAGTAGATCACTGGCTCAATTTGCCTCTAATCTTACAAATCACATTTCTTGTGTGACATAGTCACAGAAGCATTAATCAATTTGAAGAAGTCAGTTGTCTGTTTGTATAGTAGCCCACAAAGCTGATCTAGCTACTGTTGACAGTGTGGCCTGTGACAATAAACATCATTAAATGCTGGGGTACAGTAAACTTTAAAACCCTTGAATGGCTGCTGTTTCAGAGAAAGGAGGTCCTGGGTTTTAACTCAGCTCTTGTGTGATGCCTTCATGTTCTCGCTGCGTGTACTTTTGGGAGCACCATTTTTTCAAGTGTAAACCTCCATGTTTTCAGGTGTAAACATGAAGGTAGCCGTCCTGTGACTGTAGGTGGCGGTGGTCTCATGTACTGCACATCCATGTTTAATTGCATGGACAACTGCTCAGCTTTATACCACAGTAACCATGGTATCCATATTATGATGGTTCTCTGTTGCCTCCTAATAAAAATGTAGAACACAGAAGTACAACAACATTTCTGGGCAGCAGAGATAGCAGTAAGCGACTTCTATCTGTAAGCACTATTAGGATGCCAACAGCTCTGCTCCACAGAAATACACAGCATAAATTCCAGATAAGTGTAAAAACTTCATCCTTGTTATTCTACCTCTACATGATTATATGTCAGAGAAGTGATAAACAAATAAATAAGAAAAGAGCCATGAGGGTAAACACAGAACCGAACTGTCAGGCTCCTTACAGCTACAACATCCAACAAAACCATCAATCCTACTAAACTTAATCATTAGTTATCTGACCAGCCAAATACTGGCAAACCATTATCATCTAATAAATCAGGCCCATGTTAGTCATTGATGTGAGTCAATATGTTTTTTACAATACAACTCAATCAAATCCTCTGTTTTCATGTGCCCAGGAATACTAGTGTTATGCACATTGCTTTTGCTAATTCTCAAGCCTAGACCCCCTATAGACAGATGTGTTGATTAACTTATTTATGACTTTGACATTGGCACAAAGGGAGGTGCATGTTTGTGTGAGTGTGTGATGCCTGTATGTGTTATTAGCAGAAATGCTGGTACTACACCCTCTAACTGATGTTTTTCAAACCCAGCAGACAAAGAGCTTACTTATCCACACTAATCCCATAGTGTTATTCTTTGCCATTGCAAGCCAATCTCCAAACAAACCTCCATGTCTCTGCACCACAAGAGCTTCACTCCTTAGCAGAGATTTTTTTTTTATCCGAAGGGCACAACAGTAGAATCTTGCGAGAGGTGGCAAATCAGATTCTCCGACACTATAGGTGCATCCCATTTCACCTAAATTGCATTCACATTTCCCTCACTTGCATCCCTCACTTGCGTCTTAGTCCCTCCCACCGAGGATATGTGGAGAGACGCAAGGAAAC
>JBBPCS010001932.1:0-14260 GCA_037974645.1 Hollardia meadi
AGGCACACAGGGTAACATATGCAATGATCTGGCAGAGAGGAAAGGGGAGACGGAGACTAAATACACTAGAGACAGGAAGACAATGAGGAACAGGTGATCTACTCAAGGTGGGGCAGGCAAGACACAGGTGATGCCAATCGGGACGGAGCAAACAATCACAGAGGAGGGAAAAGGAACACAGACAGGAAAAGTAAAGAGGGACAAGACGCACAAGGAAAGTGCTTTTCAAAATAAAACAGGAAACAAGAAACTCAAAGCATGAGACAACAAATAACACTGAGATATAAACTAAACTTGACACAAGAAAATAACCAACTAAACCTAAAACGAAGACAGTAACTTTCAACAGGAAACGGGAAACTCGAACTATAAACCAGAACTCAACACCAGGAAACAACCAACCAAAATCGAAACCATGACACAGTGTTTGTTTTCAGCCTGAGGGCTGTACTACACAGAGAGATTAACGGGTTAGTGAGGTCTGTTCAGTTGGTGATGCAGACAATCTTCTTGTTTGCTTCGGATAATATTAAGACTTGAAATTACATAAATAATAATACATGAATAAATGATGAAGGCTCAGCAGCTATAGACCACTGTGGTGATGTTTTTATGCTCGGTTCTGAATGGCTTCTGAGTATTGCACTGGTATTGAAGCTAAAAGAACACTGGTTGTAAAACTGATTAGTATATTCAATCAATAAAAATCATTTCACTTGGCTTTGGCCAAAAACTAAAGTGATTTCCACATAGCCTATCCTTCATTATTGACGGTGTCAGACCTAAATTCAGTAGGCCTATAATGTTAAATCTGGTGTATCAAGTTTAAAGTTGAAGAGAATGTGCAGTTGTCATGTTGGAAGAAATAAAACCGAAGGCATAAAAGTGCATTTAGTTATTATTATTATTATTATTATTATCAGCAACTTTCTGCCACCATTCCTCTCCTTCTTTACTTGCAGCAGCAGCGTTGCTTTTAGCCGTAATATATTTTCTATATTCTTCAAAGCTCTCCATTATAACAACCTGTTCCTCTGGAATGAAGTAGGCGGCATGTGATCGGTTCATTTTGTGAAGAAGTGGAAGAGTTGCATGACGCACCAAACGGCCCTTTTTATGGGAACAGAGCCTGAAGCAGAAAGTTGATAACCATGTTGGTGATACTCGGTGAGCTTCCTCGTGAGCTTCAGGGTTTGTCGATCTGGAATGTTGAGATAGTTGAGACACCTTCGATATTTTTGTCGCTGTGCTTTGCTGATTGTGTGAATTTGTGTGATGAAGCAAGGAGTAAACATGTTTTTACAATCTGTTTCACGACAGAATGTAAAATAAAGTTCTACTTTTTATTTCAACCTTGTGAGCAAAATGTTGTGTTTTGCAAACAGGGTTTTTGTAGTAACACAAAGTTAGTGTTGTAATGTGCAACCCCATTTTGTTTATGAATGCTGGTCTTCAAGTGAGAAGATCGCTCTGCTGATGTCTGGGTGATAATGATGCAGTCGACTGTAAAAAGGCTGCACAACGATGCAGTGTGTGTATTACACACGTATGTATGTATGTGTGTATATATATATATATATATATATATATATATATTAGGTGTTTTGCTGGGACAAGATCTTAGATTCATAGATGATGCACGTTATAAGTAGTCTGTATTATGGAAAAGTTAAATAATGATATAGTGTGATAGATATTAAAAGTGTTGCATCTTTCCTGCTGGGATATAGTGTATGTTCTACAGTCTAACTTTTAGAGAGCTTAGATCTCCTATTTTCCTTGATCCACTGCTCTCCTTCATGAAGAAACTTAATTTAATTCATGTCACCATGGTGCTTTGGTACTTGGTATCTATTGATCATCTCAAGTAATTCAGATCATTCAAAGATTGCAGGGAGCAGGTAAAGATTAAATGGACTGGCTAGATTTCTTTATGCAGGTAGATCATGCACTTAATTAACTTGTTTACCTATGAATATTGTGATATTCATGGTTTGATCTCAAGGTTAGCCGGGGTGAGGAGAGAGTCTGGGTTGGGATCCTCAGAATTGCATCTCTGCTTTTTGCAGATGACGTGGTTCTGTTGGCTTCATCAGCCCGTGACCGTTTGCTGCCGAATGTGAAGCAGCTGGGATGAGAGTCGGCACCTCCAAGTCCGAGGCCATGGAGCTCTGCCAGAAAACAGTGGATTGCTCCCCTCCGGGTTGGGGGTGAGTTGCTGCGCCAAGCAAGGGAGTTTAAGTATCTCAGGGTCTTGTTCACAAGTGACTGGAAAATGGAGCTTGAGATGGACAGGCGGTTTGGTGCGGCATCAGCTGTAATGTGGCCGTTGTACCAGACTGTTGTGGTGAAGAGGGAGCTGAGCTGGAAGGCAAAGCTCTTTATCTACCAGTCGGTTTACGTTCCAACCGTCACCTATGGCCATGAGCTTTGGGTAGTGACTGAGAGATTGTGGATACAAGCGGCTGAAATGAGTTTCCTCTGTAGGGTGTCTGGGTTCAGCCTTAGAGATAGGGTGAGGAGCTCGGACATCCGGAGGGAGCTCGGAGTAGAGCCGCTGCTTCGTGTCAAAAGGAGCCAGCTGTGGTGGTTCGGACATCTGATCAAGATGCCTCCTGGACTCCTCCCTTTTGGAGGTCTTCCAGGCACGTCCAACTGGGAGGAGACCCCGCGGTAGACCCAGAACTCGCTGGAGGGATTATATATCCCATCTGGCCTGGGAATGCCTCGTCTGGGACGGGACGTTTGGAATACCCTGCTTAGCCTGCTGCCAAATTTTTTACTTTGCCACCAACTTGTGGGTCGAGTGTCACTGTTTAATCAAAAACGCTCCTTAATGCATGTTCACCTCTTTGTTCTAAGATGCTCTGGACGACGAGAACACTTACGAGAACATTTAGGACTATGTTGAGTGATTTTGCCTTTTTGGGAACTCCAAAGAAATATTGATCAAACACTTCCGAGAGGAGGCTGGATTGAAAGTTTGAACCTGAAGCAGCTTATTGGCCACATGTTCTTTTAACATGCTGACATCAATAAAATATCAGGAACACATGACAGTGGCCCTACAATAAATATTACCTTTGTGGAGCTTAGAAATGTTGACCTCTTTTTGAGACATGTTCAGCCACAGTTGTTGGTTCAACTCTACAGCGATGATGTGAACTAGAACACTTTAATGCAATCCAATATGAGAACAATACATCCCACGGGGTAAAAGATAGGAAAGTCAAATGTGATAGATGCCTCACAGAGAAAGTCAGTAACTATAATATATAGTTATACCTATAATGAACAGGTATTGCTGTCATTTCGTCCACCGTTTCACATTACAGTGGTGTATTGATGACACAGCGGTGGTTAAATGAGGATAATTTGTCCCCTTTTTGTGAGAACTGTTCCTTGAAGGAGTTTTTCGTTCTCAGCAGTGGCCTTTGGTCCTGTAGTTCTCTGCTGTTCGGCCTGTCCCTGAGGTCCCTGCTCAGAAGAAGACTCTGTTTTTAACTGAGAAACTGCTGAAGCATTTCCTGTCCTGCAGACTGTTTTCCCTCGCTGCGCCTTTTTGATTGGGGGAAATGAAGCAGCAGAAAAGAGGGCGACAAGAGTGACAACAGCTGCTCAGGGGTGTTTTTCATACACCCTACATATCTTGTCTTCTCATTTAAGCTTAGACGACCTGTGACGGATGAAAGCTGCTTCTCCTGTGGTGGAAAGCTTTCATCACTTATTGATTTCTCTTGTATTTCACTCTCAAAGAGACAATGTAGCTGACAGGATGTGAAATTGTGTTAAAATGATTGACCGAGTAAATATATTATTTATTTGAAATTTTGATGTGAAACTAAGCATGAGGAAGTGGAGCTGCCACAATTAGTCAATTAATCAACAAGTCGATCAAGAAAAAAAATTGGTTGCAAACTATTTTGATGATTGATTAATCGTTTCAGTCATTCTTAAAGCAGAAATGTTAAAGATTTGCTGGTTCCAGATTCTTAAATGTAAGAATTGGCTGCTTTGTCTTTTATGACAGTAAGCGTCACTCCTAGTTTCCGACCGATGCAGTTTTCATTTTCACGCCCAGCGCCCACATTGTGCAAGTAGCAAATATACTTGGCACGTTGGTCTTAAAATGAGGTGTGGTCATTGTTGTTTCATTGCTATCTTGAGGCAGGAGAAAATGATTGCGCCATTGACCAACACAAACCTGGTCTAAAGTCAATGCTGCAGTGTTTTTCCTGCTATTTAAAGGACACATTATTCAGATAGTAAGATGAACCTACATAGGCGGCTTCACAACACACGTACACAAAATTTTAAACATTTCCATGCACGCTGCAGTAACGTCACGGGACATTTAAAGCAGCAACACTAAATAAACTCTGCAGGACAGAAACTCTCCAGAGGAAACAGAATTAAACTTTAAGCTTTACTCCAAACGCTTTTACTGAACCTGGACTGTGTGTGTGATCTGTTGGATGTGTCGAAGAACACAGAACAGTGATTAACATCAGATCCTGAATCAGAATGATAATGTGTCTGACCCGATCCACAGACTGTAATCTGCTCTATAACACACACAGCGACGTGCAGCAGCCCTCCTCCTCCTCAGTTAAAGATCGCTGCATTTGTTCATATGCAGTCAGATGGGGTTGTTGATGGGACAGAGGATTGGGAGACGGGGGAGGCAGAGGGTCTACCGACCAAAGACCACACCTCAATGAGACGAGTGCTGCTGTTTAAATACGTCCTGAGCAGACACACCTGGCTTTTAAAGGGAACAGGAAATGACACACTGATTGGTTTAATAACCTATGAATAATTAATGGACTAAATAAAACCCCGTTGCGTCTTGCGCTTTACTTTGCGCCCAGATTATTGCACCGTGTTTAACTAGCAAAATGGAGATGGACACAACCTAAATGCACTGCACCACTGTTGCATGTGTGGGCGCTTCCATACACGTGCGTCGTACCAGCGCTCCAGTACTGGAACCTCTGGTGCCATTTTGATGACTTCCAACCAACTGAATGATACACAAAGAATGAACGAGCAGACAAGCAACCTGCAGATCATCTGGCAGGACGGAAAGCTTCCACTGAGGCTCAGGAATTGGTTTTCCTGCAGTGATGACGAGGAAAAGTGCCATAAAACAGAACAACAGCCCATCCAGCACAATCCAGATCAGGTGAGGTGCACAGTCTGGGTCTGCGTAACATATATACATTTACATAACTGACGGGAAAACGGTCTTGTTTGGTGGGAAAAAGCATTTAAATCGTGATACTTTTTATTAAAAAGTTATGAGAATTGAATGTTTGTGAATGAATGTTTAAAGGCCACTGAAGAGCCAGCTGTCGAGTGGCTGATGACAACGATTCCAGAACACAACTGTGTGAAAAGACAACAGCAGTGATGCAATCATACATGTGGGCTGAAGCGAGGAGGGGGTTTCCAGTATGGCTGACAGAGCTAATGGAATGGAACCAGCAAATGGAGTACAGCGTCTACTTACTGGCCAAATTGGTCCTGTGGAGTTTCACATTTGTACATGTTATGAGATTACAGCTGACATGCTGTGTGCGGAGTGTATGAATAAAACACACACACACACACACACACACGTGTGAAGGGCGTAGGCATGAAAGCAGAAATAAAATCAGACGCTAAACAAGCCGACTCGTCCTTTCTGTTTTCAATGACACACTAACAGGGTTGGTTATTTTAAAGATGCGTGTCACCTTGAAAAGTTGGCTTTGAATGATGTCATCCTGCCAGCAGGGCTCTCAGCTCACACAATGCTTCTATGTGTTGTTCTACAAAACATGACAAACACTGTATTTTATCATTTAACTGCACATTTTACAGCCGCATTACAGAAACATCCTAACTTACAGAACCTGATTTAAAAGTCATTACAGATTCCAGAACAGTCAATAGTCTCTTTTACACAGCAGCCTGTTGCGCCTCTGATGCTGTGTCTGTATAAACATCAGGGAGGTGTAACGGGGGGTCAAAGTTGTTCCTCCTCTGAGACGGAGGTAGTAACGGCGTTGAATCGACGACAAAGAAAAACAACCGTTTATGTTCACAGATCGTGGAGACAACGCGAGGTTCAGGAGCTACTTACCCTCCGAGCAGAGGACGAGATCATCGACACATAACAGGGACGGTAAATGATTGTTATTGTTTACAAAGCGCTGCTCGTCGTCATGGAAAACGTCACACGAGACTCCGACGCTCCTGTGTTACTCGTCAGGCCTCTTTTCATTGAGGAACGCTGGATCTGAAATCACACAGTGGAGCTGTGGCTTTGTTCGGTTGTTTTGGGGTTTATCTTGTTTTGTTTTTTTCTTTCTTCCACAATCTTTGTTAAATTAAATGTGTTAATAAAATAATAATAATAATAGAAAAACTCTGGTATATAATATAACATGCAAACTCTAGTCCTTGTAAGTCTGCTGCTGCTCTAATTGTCATGATTCATTCCTGCAGGTCTGTCTCTGCTCTCATTTCATTTCACGGTGTTGCTTACTGAAGCACCGCGGCCCCCGCTGCACAGAGGGCCACACCGTCTGAAAATAATGCATCCAATAACGCTCAGCTGATATAATATAATCAATTTCAACTCATGCCGTCAGGAAGGAAAGACGCTGTGCTAAGAGGATAATATCAGCAGTGTGGCTGCTTTCTCAGGACAACATCATCAAAAACACATTCCAGGGCGATCCATATTACATGTTCTGACATTAATATGAGGGGTATATTCGTATAATTTATCTACAAAATGTTTATTATTTGCCAACATAACAAAGATGTTTCTCACATATATAATGTGTTTCTGGAAACCACACACGCCCCTTCAAACAAACAGGACGTCAAGTGTTCAGAGAGTTATGAGGTCGACAGACATGAGCTGCGAGAAACGGCCGGTGAGGTGTCTGGTTTTTATTTAAGGAAGAATGCTGAACGACTCGAGAGAAAAGAGAGCTCATCCCTTCTTTCCTCTCCTGCTCCAAATGAAGTGAAAACTTTGCTTTCAGCGATGTTCACCGGTGCATAATGAAAAGCACATGGAACAAGGAGTTCAGGGGACTGAACGTACAGCTTGTAAAGCCAGCTTACAAAGTGCAGCATATTAAAAATGAATCAAGAGAGGACACGTCTACATGTGTTTTGTCTTAAGAAAATGTCTACTTTGATAGATTTGAGTCCTCATAAATAGCTAGGTAGCTTGTACGGGCTTTTACTTCCTCTGCCTCGCTCGCCGTCCTGTCTTAATAAATGAAAATAATCTCGTTGAAGCAGGAGAAGTTTCAGACGTTCCAGCGCAATGCTGAATATTTCATTAAGGTTTCCAGTGTCAGAACGCAGCAGCTAATGATGAACCAACCTCTGAGCCTCTTCCATCCCCCCAAAAAGACTCCGAGCGTCCGGGGAATATTAAGAAAGCATCATTACGGCCCAGTAAGAGAGATTAGAGGTCCGGCCCCACCGTGCTTTGCTGCTTGCTTATAATATGTGAACATGATGTTGCCGCATTATTAGAGGTGCGGTTGCATGTTTGTTTTTTTTACATTCATTCTGCAACACTAGAATAATTACATAAACCGATGAATCACCAAAAAGCCTGCAGCCTGAAAACGTGCCTGTAGACAGGTGGACAGAAACCTGCAGAGACAGACGGAGAACTAAATACTGTCTCTTATGATGGTTATTGTTAATGTTACGGTCTCTTGTGTTTGAAGATGGAGGAGATGAGGTGACGATGGAGTGGCGTTTCCGAAACAAGGAAGTAACTGAGTCTTGCCAGGGAGTGCAGACGACAGGAACTCTGAAGCAGAGGAAAACACAACTAGAGAATTAACCGCATTTCCATTTTGTGTCAGAAAGATTAGGATCATCATTGAGGACGATGTTGGCACAAAACAGTTTTGTGGCAGACTTAGCATATAAATGGAAAAAAGATTAAATCACCAACAACTGAAGAGTTGATTGTAAGAGCCTGATGTTCTGCTGCACAGGAGGAAAAAAGGCTTTTGTTAGTAAAACTGAAGATATTAAGATGTCGGAAATTAAGACTGAATGTTTCTGTTGACGGTGAGCGAACAGAAAGACTTCGTGTGTTTCCTCCGTCAACCTCTCAATTTGTAGTAGTGTTGCATTTTAATGGAACGATGAACAACTCTGAAAATATCATGTTTCACAGCATTACATAATTATTATTATCAATACAGTCCACTGTCTCTTAGAAATATCTTGGTTTAGGTTTAGTCTGCAGGGAGAGCTCCAGGGTCTCTTATGAAAATTGTTTTTTTTTCATGGTTCAGTGGTTGAATCAGTTTTATTTTACGCGGCAGGAGGTTCTGAGGATGCTCCTGAATGTAGCACTAAGTCGTGCCATGAGGTGCTTTCTTGGGGTACACAAATATATTTATATATGCTGCTAAGTGTGCAATTAACGGGGACATGTGATGGGAAACAGCAGAGATGTGAAATAGTTTCGGTTTGTTCAGGATCAAGCACGATCATCCAATCTTTCTGCAACATTTCCCCTCTCTGAGTTACACTTTTCATGATTGACAGCTGAGCCCTGCTCGCGATTGGGCGGGCGGGTGTATTGGGGGCGGGAACTATACCGCTGCCCGATCACTACTGCACAGACTCTGGCTCCAAATGACGTCACCAGAACAAGATGGCAGCACTCGTATCCGGGATATTTTGGCTTCATTTTTGTACAGTGGGAGGAAGTGGAGACGCGGCGGCCATCTTTATTTTTATTTAAGTTTTCATACCGTACACAGTGAAACCAGTATACTGCTGCGACCCTAAAAAGCAGAAGTGTGAAATGTAAAAAGATGAAGAAGCCGTCAGAGAGCAAAGACCTCCAACAAAGCTGCACAATGTTTTAAATCTGCACCTGAATCTGTATTAAATATACCAAAACAGAAAATCACACTGATTTCTGTCCTGGGGGTGTCACAACAAAGGGTAAAGGGTTAAATGTATGAAATGCATCATCACTCAGTCAGAGTTACTAGTATCTAATCCTTCGTCTTAATGACGACTCATCTCTCTCTCACATTACATCAGCGTGGAGTTCTAACGCTGCACAGCACACCTCGAGTGCACGACTTAATAAGGCCAAACCTGCCGCTGTACAGGAATCGCTGTATCTATTAGAAGGGCACCCTCCCAGAATCTTCTTATTTATTGTCACACTACCTTTATTCTCCCTTTAATTTACAACTCTTCTTGTTGTCTCTCTCTTGTTGTTATTGTTATTGTTGTAGATGTTGATCTGCTCCTGTCCAAATGAGTTGTGACTTACAGGTGCAGTAGATTTAGGTATGATTTTATGGCACATTCAAAGGTTTATGTACCAAATTTGATCTGATTTATTTGCAAGAATATTGAAGAACAGTGGAGGATTAATTGTTGCGAAATGAGCGGAACTGTCTGATTCTGGATTTCTGAGCCGGGAGCGTTTTTCAGGCAACTTGACATTTTCTGAATTTGTAATATTTTCTCATGCAAATGAGTTGCAGGTATAATAACAACAGAAAGAAAAAACTGGCTAATAAAACAAACCAAAAGGCTCCTGATAGGACGAAGGGAAGCAGAGAAGAAGAAGTGTCTGATTTTGGGGCTTTAATGTAAAGTTGTAACGAGCCGCAGCCTTCAAACAGCTTCTGAACGACACGTCTCAGGAATGCTCTTCTCATCATTCATTGTGTGTTGCTGTGGCCAGATAATGGAAATATGGTAGACCTCAGATGTTTTCACCTCTTGTTGCTTTGCGGTGGCATTTGCAGACCCCCCCCCTCCCCCCCCTCACCCCCTGCCCCACCTGTCGCCAGAGATTAGTGGGGAAAAAATTGATTGGTGCTTTAAAGCAGCGGTGGGCAGGTCAGTGTGTCTGTCTTTGATGTGCAGATCTTTCACCTGCTCACTGTGTGTGTGTGTATGTGCGTGTGCGAGGACTGGCGAGAGGCTGTCACCGGAGGCTGTGCACCGTTGCCATGGTAACACAGTCTCCTACTTGATGATAGACATGAAAGACATATTAAGAGATTGCCTGTTTCTGTGAGGGCAGAGACACAAATGTATGTTTCCCCCCGGAGAGAGCGCGACATTGGTGTGTGTGTGTGTGTGTGTGTGTTGCAAGCTTTATTACTTCATACTTGTAGGCTAATCTATGCAGCAGTGATGCTACTTAGTAATCATTTAATTTAGAGTTGAATGACGCTCATGTATGATGTGTGTATAAGGTGTACGTTGCTGTGGTTAAGTTTAGGTACAACAATCACGTGGTTAGGTTCAGGAAATGACTGTTGACGCTTGGTTTCACATGGAACTCTGGACTCCTGGGTGAAAGTCGTGTGTGTGACCCTCCACTCGACCCCGACCTCCGCCCCTCTTGGCGCTTTCTCACTGCTACGTCATCTGCTGAAGTCGTCTGATACCGACGCAGACGGCTTTACGTTGCTGGTACATTAAACTCTTGTGCGTCGGGATGGGGCGCGAAGGGTCGTGACAAAGCGTCGATATCTGACGACATGTATCAAGTGTCAAAGTAAGTCCAACGTGCATCACTTGCATTTGAACTAAAAAAAAATTGTGGGCATATCGACGCTGAAATCAGACCAATGAATCTCGGCGGGCCAATAATTATTCACTTTAATTGAGGCTGAATCGTCGTGCATTACATTTTCATAAATACAACGGAAATAGAAAGAAAAGATAAGTCATGTCTTGTAAACATAGAAAATATGAAACTTCCATTCTTCCCCTGGCTGTATATTTCACTCTCTACTCTCAGATCATCATTTTTATTTCCAAAATCTGACCCCGATAATGAAGAACTCTCCCTCATTTCCTGTTATCTTAAGAGGGAGACTTCAGTGAGGGATTAGATTGAAGAAGAAGGTTCCGGCCCCTCAGTTAATTCACACCTAAGGAGGTGGAAGAGTTAAAAAAAAAAACCCTCATGAAATATAAAAAGTCAGCACCTACAGGATATCATTTGAAAGTGGTAATATTCAGGAAGCTGGAGCTTATTGTCAGAACAGGTGAGCTGCATTAACTGGCTCTGGAATTCAAATCTCTCCGGATACGAACATGAACATGCGAGCGGATATGTAAATGTGGGGAAGCTAATTTGAGATCTATGAAGCTGCCGTCTGAACTTTGGAGGAAAGTCGATGTTCAGCTGAATTTTAAAGCCGCGGCCTGTTTATTCACGTCCGTTCATAAAGCTGCATCGCACATCACAGGCCACAACACACACACACACACACACACACACACACACGCACTGAACTGGTGAATTGACATTCTGACAGGAGCGCAGCAGAAACAAGGACAGCAGCGGGAGTCTGAGACGGCCTTCCTCTGGTTTCGGGGTTAATTCATGGCGTATGAGTGCAGCGTTGAATAAAGTTGCATGCAGATCAAACCCAATGTGTTGAAATGAGCGTTCCTTCGAGGCGCTCTGCGACGCCCCCTCTCTAACTTTACGTAAAGGAGGTCATTCGCGAGCTATAATTACTTCACTCGGGACAGAGAAGCACAGAACAGCGAGGACCTTCAGTCCACTTCAGCTTTTATGAAAATCTTTTTTTTTCTAAATGAAATTGTTGCCTTGAAAGTAATTGTTATCATTAGATCTCTCGAGGGTCGCCTCTACATATTGTATGTAACAGTCAGTTAAAGGATAACACCGGGCTGTTCGGGAGGTTTTTACTCAGCAGTCGGAGCTGAAGACAAACTTACTGGATTTAGATTTTTCAAGGACATCAATGAAGACAGATTATGATCGCTGTGAATCCTTTAAGGAATTATAATTGGGTTTGAGTTAAGCTTCTTTATTGATCTGTTCTTTGCCTCGATAACAAACACTTGAAAACACAAACGGCTGCAGACTGTAAAGACTGTACAGCTGCTCCAGGACGACCGACTACATCTGTCGGCGAAACTTGGGTAAAAAGGAACATTTTGACAGTTTAGCTGTTAAAAATGCACGAACATTCTCCACTGTGCTGATTTACTGAAGGTATGTGCTTCATCCGAGCTTCTTTAAGGCCTAGAAAATTAAATTCCTCCTCCTAACTTTGATAGTTTTTATGGTTTGATGTTTTCAGCCGTGTGGAGCGACGCAGAGAGGAGAAGTTTATTGATCCCCAGAAGGGCAATGCATTTACAGCTTACAACATCCACACATAAGATAATGAGAATGAGAATTATGAAGTGGCTTCACACATGACGAATACATGAAGGTCTGTCAGCACGAGAGTCATTTAAAACTTAATAAATGACAAAGTTCTTTGAAATCACGTGTCCTCAGGACCACGATGATTCAAACGTGTCCGTCACTTTTTAGTGTCCCCTAGAAACATTAATATCTGTTGTCATCTGTGTTTCTCTGTTTGGTTGCGTTGTGACGAAGAAGATGTTTCCTTAATTTACTAGTTTTGTCTGTTTGCATGTGTTTTCAGTGTGTTGAGCTCTCTCAGCCACCGTACTCATGGATTGGGTTTAGCAGCATGATATCATGGGATGCATCTAAACACCACGGCAATTTAAGGACATTACACGTGTCGTGTTTGACTATTTCAAGCTTAAGTTTTGGTTGCGCAGGTGAGGACGGAGTCAGGCGACCTTCGTCGTTATCGTCAGGTGATTGTGGTCATGGTAGCAAAAATAAATACGTGGTTAATGATGTGAAGCGTTCACAGTTTGATTAGGTGTAGGCACCAAAACCACTTAGGCTTAAGGGGGGAAGTGGTTTTGGTTAAAATAACTACGTTAAATACGTTACATTAATTAAGTTGCGGACGTAAGTTAAAATAAATTAATTTAAACAAACTAACAAACACTGACCTCCTGGGTAAAAGTCGTGTGTATGACCCCCCCACGCACCCCAGCCTGCTCCTAACACGGACTTTCATGATCTTATGTCACCTGACATTTTTTCTCTTTCTTGACACGTGAAAACTTTAATGTGGACGACGTTAAATAAGAAAAATGCAATGTGATAACATGCAAAATGACTTCAAACACCGGTGTGTTATTCATACAGACTGTTGATCAGATGGTATCAGTCAAAATCTATACTGCCTGTCACTGTAATCACAATCCTGTGTGGGCTGTTATTAATGCTTTACTGGGAGGATCTGCCATTAATCATGTTCTCAGAGGGATTTTATACCTCCTCCTTTTATAAGAAAAATGACTGTGTGCTATCTTATGGTATACATTTACATTATTTTACTCAGTGTATGATACCGATACCTTTATATCGTCATATAGTGGATCGTTAAAAGTAGGACAGCTCGGGGATGTTGGACACATTCGGAGCTCCATCCATCACGCATGAGAAGTTTTTCTCCTCTTGGGCTTCATTCCCCAACGGACACCATGTCAGCACATACGTTTCCTGCGTGTGTAGAGCTTCTCTAGTTTCTAGATGAAATAATATGATGGAGTATTGAATTCATGTAAGAATTGTAGAATAAAGTTGAAATATTTAACGCCTCGGGATCCAGGAGGAGCCGGAGGTCCTGGGATACCCTGCTGCCATCGCATGCCACCGAACCCAGGTAAGTGGAAGATGAACATTTATGAGAAAAATTATCTAATATAATAATTATATATCGTAAAACATCCACACATAATCCAAGATAACAAGATTTTCTTTGTAAAATAAATACACTTACACATCTTCTAATGGATGGTGATTATTTTCCTCCTCATCCTGAGATTCCAACCCTGAAGGGTCGTAAGAAACATCTTTCTCCTCCGTGTTATCGATAAGATTCTATCAGGAACATCAAGTAAATGTGCAGCCGCATCCGTCCACCCCAAAGACTAATGATGTCTACACCCCCCACGGCACGGGCACACCCCGATGACATTGGTCCCCCAGCAGGACAATGCGTGCTGCCACACCACAAAAAACTGCTCAGCAACAGCCCGAGGAACGTGACAAAGAGCTTAAGGCGTCCACCTGGCCTCAAAATGACCCAGATCCAAATGTGATTGAGCTACATGGGACGTGCCTGAAAAATGATGATCCACAGAAACTGTCATGGTTTCAGTTTTAGTGTGTTACTTCCTGTGTTATGGTTTGAGTTTCTGGTTTCCTGTTTTATTTTGAAAAAATGTCTTTGTTCCGTTCCCTCCTATGTGATTGTCTGCCCCGCCCTGATTGGTTTCACCTGTGTCTTGTTAGTCTTCTCTTCCTGGTGTATTTAAGTCGTCG
>JBBPCS010001933.1:0-14258 GCA_037974645.1 Hollardia meadi
TATATAAAAGGAATTCTTCTCTGTTTCCATTAAAGATGGATTTCCTCTGTCTGAGGACATCAAGGAATGTTCCTCAGGGAGCAGACACCTGATGTTACTGTGTGTATACGGTCTTTCCACTTTGTGCTTTTGAAGTCAGGCAATTTTAGCTAATCCTCACTTCTGACAGTAGTTTGGGGTTAGGATTAAAGGAGCAGGTGTGGTGAAGTGATTGTAGCAAACACAATCTCCTCATATGTGAAATAAAATAAGTATAAGCTCCTTCAGCTATCTACATAATGAATAAAACCACAGATTATCTGACTCTGAATAGAATATTACTGTATGTAACAGAATTCCACTTTGCATTCCACTTATTTGCCTGTTATCCCAGAGTTTTTCCCGATTACTTTCAGGTGTCAGTTTTCCCTTCAACAGTCCAAAGACACAAAGATAGTGAGAGAGAGAGAGACAACTTTGAGATCTGGTCGACTGGCACAAAGACATGTTGACAGACAGGTAGGCAGGTGCTGAGTGTAATTGCAGAAAATAACGATGGCTTCTACGTGTTTGGGTAATGCAGGCATGTAGGGACACTGCATATAGACAGGTGTGCAGATACCGGGATGTAATTACTGGGAATAATGGGATGCAATCAGTGTTAGCAGTTTTGCTGTTTCTCCGAAACCGATTAGCCACGAATAAACCAGTGAAACCAGAATATTCCTGTGGGTACAGTTAACCTTCACTGATTGCTCTGTGTGAGTCTGAGTAGCTGAGCGGTCTGCGGACAGATGGGCTGGTAGGTGTGAGAGGAAAATTCCTCTCAGGTGATCGAGGTGAGGTGGAGGGAGGGAGGCTAACTGCCATGGGCAGAGGTGTAATTGCTGTCTAAACTGTCATGTTCACATCATGTTGTTTTCATATCCAGCCATCAGGCTAAATAGTGATGGCAGGATGATCTTTTTCCTTTTTTCCTCCAGGTTACAATTTTCCTCCCACTTGTGCTTGTCTCTTTTAAATATTTGTTCCATTTGAGAATATTTCAAATATTCAATATGTTTTAATCCCATAATTTTGTGATCTGTACGATATTTTCATTCTATTTTATTAAAACAGGCAGGAAACTATAATAACTACACCATTAAAACCAGTTCAGACTGAAGCAAGATGACTGTACAGATGTTACACTAAACACGTGTGCGCATTCCGTCTGACTTGTCAGACTCAGACTGATCTCAGAACTTAAACTCCACTTCTTTTTTGTTATTTTCGTTGAACCATTTTCAACTTGCACGATTACATCTTCAGCTAAATATGCCCCCACCTTGGCTACATTCCCCTCTGCTTGCGCCCACTCGTGTGTTTGCACTGTGCAGTCTCTAAAATTTATTTTGCATAACCTTACGGTTTTAACACAACCTTACCGCATACATAACAGACTGGACTTTCAAATAATACAACATTTTGAGTCATGATGTGGAAGTCAAAACTGATTCCAGATCAGAACTCTCTGAGGTCTGACATGGAAAAGCCTCCATAGATACTTTCAAAATAAAATAATGAAATAGTGTTTACATTGAGACTATCCTTCCTTATACAGTCCTGAGTGTGAGTGATTAATATATAAAGGCTGCACTTGTGACATTAATTTGCCTGCTGGGACATGAAAAGAACAGACAAGACAAACAAGCCATCAGTTGTAGCTTGTTTGGATTTGCATGGCTTCTCCAAGAGAAACTTTTCATAAATCTGACCTAGTGTCTCTAGGCAGTAAATACTTTTACAGAATGAGAGAGGACAGAGAGGGAGAGAGAGAGAGCATGTATGTGTGTGTGTGGCGAGATTCCGACTTAAAATCCCTTATATCCATGTCAGTTAGCATGTAAACAGACAGACCATTAGTGCTTAGCAGAGACTCACTCTTGATCTGTTGGGACATATATCTCTGTACAAAAGTATGAGTGCACATAATGTCCACAGTGCTGGAGTTATTTTATTTTTTATTATTTGTTTATTTAAATACATAAATAAAAATACGGTAAAAAGATTATAAAGATTCCTCCCCTATAAATTTCAGTCATATTACAGGAAAAAAAAGTGATTCATACTGTATGTAATTCATCAGAGTTTCAGTATTTGAAGAAGATTCGAGTTTATATAGAGTCGTAGGTTTAAAAGTTTAAATTATCAGAGCAGATAGGAAGGAAAGCAGCAGGAGTGTTTCTAATGCGAGGGGTATTTTGAGGAGAGTGATACTCAGTGGTGAGAAAAACAACTGGTTAAATATACCCAGAACAGAGCTGAGGTGTAAAGTCTGTATTATGTTTAACAGAGTGGATGGAAAATAGGGAGTAAAACTGCATCAAACAGAGGGAGTGAATAGTAAGAATGAATAGAAATAATAATTAAGTGCAGAAATCTAAAATAAGGACCTTATACGCTTGTTCACTTTCTTGCCAAGGTAGATGAGAAGATCGATGCCACTCGCTTGTAGCCTTTTAGCTTAGCTTAGCATAAAGGCTGGAAAGCGGAGGAAACAGCTAGCCCGGCTCTGTCCAAATGTAACAAACTCCTCCTACAAGCACGTCTAAAGCTGAACCTGTTATATCTTGTTTGGTTTATCTGTACAAGGCAAGGGAGTGAATAAGCATATTTTATTGTCGAACCATTCCCTTGATGAATGAACTGTATAAACGATGGCAAATCCTGTTATGCAACAAGGCCTCAAACACACTTTCACACACTCACATGTCTGTAAGTGTGTTAATGTGTATAAAGGTCCCAGATGACGGGGATGTTAGGTCAACAGGAAAAACCAACCAAACCATCGCGCTCTGGCTCTGACTGCAGTCAAATTCACCATGAAGGCAGCATATGTTCAGTCCCAGGACATGTCCTATTTTGAGGTATTTTATGACATTGATCCTGGCTTATGTTGATGTTATGTAATTTGTTACACGACATTAAGGCGGATTCTAAAAAAACGACTGCCCATTCCGCTCACATCTAGGTTACACTGAACACAGCTGATGGAGTCTGGAAATTCTTAAATATTCAAGTGGGAACACGACTATTAGGACATTTATATTAGAAAAGTTGCATGGCATCGTAAATAAATCGTTTTGTTTTTTTGTCAAATTTAAATTTATATAGGATATTGCAAAACAGTGGTACAAAGTGCTCCTAAACATTTTGTTTAACTTTACATTCATGGTAGTGTATGTTTGGAAGGAGCGGTTATTTTATTTTGTTTTACACTAAACAGTAAGTAACAACTGACATATCCCTTCAGCTAACTTTAACTGCCTTTAACTTTAACTGCCTTTAAAGGCAGGAAGTCATTCGGATCCATCCTCTGGGAATTATGAATATCCACAGCACATTTTGTGTGAATCCATCAATTAGTCTTAGTCTCATGGTAGTTTATCAACTGGACATCTTGAAAACACCTTCTTCAGGCACGGTCACTACTGGAGGACAAGAAACAAGGCATTATTAGATATGCAATTTGCAGCTCTTTAAGTCATCGAGTTTGTGTATGTCTGTTTGTCAATTTTCATAACTCAGCAGGTGTAACCAGAGAGACCCTGCAAACACCACAAACACACAAGAACACATGGAAGAGTGTAGCGGAGAGATTTGGTGTTACTATCCCAGCTTTTATTTTATTATAAACCACAAGTAGTCATATTTCATCTCTCAGCTTGCAGCTGATTTGGAATTTGTTCAGGCTTGATGTGTTCCAGGTTTCTGTCAAGACTCATGAAATTTCCAGAGGGACTTCCAACAAAGAAAGAAACAAGTCCTTTACCCTAGATACAATCAAAACAGAACAATTTTCTATCCTGAGCTGAACTGCAGGTTATGAGTGATATTTTTATTAACTGACCTGAGCCAAATCCATAGTTCTAATGTCTTTGTTTTGGTGTTGGCTGAATGTGACATAGACCAGTTGCACCAAAATAAAATAAAAGAATCCACCTTGGCCACAGGCTATCTCAGAACTTAGAGCTGTATTTCCGTTGTAATCACAACCAATCGCAGCTGCTTTACTCGGGAAACCAGAGCTCTCTTCGTGGTTTGCTAACACTTTTGTGGCGTGAGAACTGGGAACGGAAAGTTTTAGAAACTGCAGGCAGTAAAGGTGCTTTTACAATGCAATTGTGGGCCAAACCAGGTGGTAGAAATGTGGTAACAATATGCCACGAAATGATGCAGAACACACTGGTGAGCTAGGGTAAAGCTACTGCTAAAAACGTATTTATTTTAAAATGTACTTTTCAGAATTGACATTTCTTGCTGCTGTCTTTTCACGACCTTTTGAGGGTTTTTCGATGTATTTAAGCTTCAATGCTGTGGCCAAAGATTGTGTCTTGTTTTGTTACAAGTTCAAAAACGCAGACAGAAGATGTCACATTTCTGCTTACTTGTTTTTTTCCCCCTAATAATACGACATTGCCAGGATTTTATCGAATACTGACATATAATGAACTAATAGATTAGTTGTTATCGCAGTGTATGTAGGCGCCTCATAAAAAATATATTTGTTCTGCTTTTTGTCACACATTATTTAAAGGCATTCTGTTATTCTGCAGGGCTATGCTACAGGTTTCTGCCAGAGTAAAGAGAGTTAATGAAGCTAAGGCAACAGAGGCTGGAACAAACTGACGTTAAGTCCCTAAAGCGGGCCACTCTCCAAAGATACTGGATTCTACATTCCACATCATGAAACTTGATAGTGCTTCTTATTAGAACCCTCTCTGCCTGGTAAATGCCCTCATCATTCAAACTCTACGTCCCCATTTTATAGGACAGGCTTTAAAAGCTTGTATTTTCCAAGCCTGAACTAAGAGAACCCTGCCATCATCAGGGCTTATTTTCTCAGATTTGACAAAGCTCCTCCAGGGCCACAGATTAGCGCTCCCCATGACTAGAAAATGATTAGTATATATGTAGATAGATATAGAAATAAATAAAGAGAATGTATGTTCCCCTTAAAGTCTAAGCCATAGTCAAAGTTTTTATTGTCAACCAGCCCTACTATTATAATGTGACATAAATATATTACATAAATAAAAGTCTTATCTGGAGGTAAAGTTCAGATTCATGCGCTCATATGAATGTGATCGGATCTCAGCCAGAGCTGGAAATATAATGCGTGTTGGTGAGACGGTACAGTCCATAGGACCTGTCATGGCTCGCCCTGAAGTTTACATCAGCTGCAAACACAACTGCCGTCTTTGTGTTTATGTCGCCTGTTACTGAAGAAACATGAACAGGTGACCCTCCTTACCTGTAATGAATAGAAGAACACCGACTTTACAGTATTATGTTTCCCTGGCCCAGTGTACCTGCATGTTCACAGTGCTGCCTCACTGTCTGTTGGCCTGCTTTGAGAAACAATGATTTGGTGTCTGGAGAGTTCGAACGTGCCATAAAAATGTAAATTGAAAAGATACATGGAACGTATAGGCTAGTTTATTTACTAAGGCAGATTCATTCATCATTCATTATGGAATTAATATTTTCACGTGGCTCATCAAAATACTGAGCACTGGTATTAAAGGTACACTGTTATAGCAATTACAGTAAATGTACAACTTGTTATAGGGACTGCAGGTCCCCCTTAAAATTTCCTACTGACACTTCACTAAGGCTGATGTAAGTAAAGAGGCGTTTCAGGATTTTATTTATCTTTGTAAATTAATTAATTTAGCAATGTGACCAATTGCTAAACCTCAAAGTAACCACACATTGAAAGCAGAAACATAAATGAAATGGTAAAGCTCCAGTCTGTGCATGCAGATCCACAGAAAGACAAGTGCAAATTTTGACGTGTATCTTTTCTCCTGCTTTCCTTCCCCGCATCCAGACAGAATTTTTTTACAACTCTTCCCCCCCCCCCCCCCTTTTGTCTACCATTGTGTTCGTTCTTCCCGTCCCTTCCTCCTCCCCATCTCCCCGGGTGTTGCCAACGCAGATGGAAGCTTTCAGTGCACAGATGAAGGAGAGACGTTATCCATGTGTTCCCCGCGCATGTGACGTCAACCATGTTGCTCAATAAAACACATGGACAAGACATTTCATGTAAAAAAATGTGTTTTGTACAGTTGCTCGTACAGATGTGGAAGGGTAAACAAAAGAAAATGTATTTAACATTGCCTGCTGAATTATTTATGACCTATTAGGTTTTAACATTGTCTATCTATCCTAGAAATTACTGTGTCCTGCTAAGAACAAAAGTGGCACATAAATGCTCAATGTGCCGTTTTTTTACACTTTTAAACAAATGAGATATAACATGTTATAGAGAGCTTTAGAGGTGTTGGTAGGTGGACTTTTTCATTGGACAGAGCCAGACTAGCCCCTGATTCTAGTGTTTATGATAAGCTAAGTGAACCAGTTGTTGGATGTTGTCTTTCCCAAATGTTGAACTAATTTTGTGCACTATATAAGAGTAAAAAAAAAAATCCAGAATAAGTAATATATACTTATTTATTTGCACAAATTATTTCTTACTTTGTCTACAGTGTTGTTGGAAGGCATATTTTTTAAAAGGGGTAAGCTGTGTTTTTCTGACAAAAAAAGGAGGATTCTGTGTGATGCAGAAACTGTTCTGAATCTTCTTATTTGACTGTGGATAAGAAGGTGACGCAAGCATGTTTCCCAAAAGGCTGGACTATTAAAATGGGTTTCTGTTCTTTACTTAACTGAGGAAAAGATCTGCATAGTGAATGAGAGAAAAGAAGAGCTGTACATGAAGGTAAATGGCCAGACTGACCTGGGATGACACAGATAAGATAAAATACAGGCAGGTAAAAAAAGAAAAGAAAAAGGAAGGACCAAATGACCCAGAAATGCAAATGGCTGAAACCAGAGCGGAAGTAGCAGTAATCCAGATTGCATGTGTCACAAGATTAACAATGTATGTTCGTGGGGATAAAATGAAGGTACAGAGCTGCGATTCTGCTAATCTCAACTGATGGAATATAAACATGCAGGATCTAAAATAATGTCCTCTTACCAACAGTCACAACCTTTCATCTCCTTTTCCCTGTTCGGTTCTTCAGATTCAGTTACATTGAGAACGATTTAAAAGGGTCACTAAGTGATTGATGGCACTTATTAACGTCTACTGGTGCCCGCACCAGCATAAACGGAACATGGCTCCTTTCTGATTCAAGCAAAGTAATATAAAGAATGCCAAATACAACAACAAAAAAAAGCTGATTTCAAATGTAGGGATACTCCATGCAGCCTGCTAACTTGTTTTCTCGCTACTGCCATATTAGCTAGCTGCTCTTCCAATAATGTTAGGCTGAGAAAATGTGCATGCAGGCTGAAATTCAACTGTGGTGTTCTGTTGGGAGATGCAGCGACTTAAACCAAGGGTGAGAATAAATGACATTTAATAAGCTATGAGTAGTCTAGAGCCTAGCATAGCCCTACATAATGCATACAATCTTTCTCTACATAGTTGAGAATAAACGGTTGTTTCTTTCTTAATAAAACCTTCTCTTCTTACTTTTATTTTTTCCTTTGGTTTCATGATAACAGGGAAAATACAATGACTCAAACTGAACAGACTGTCGCTGACAATTTCAATTGCCCTCATCACTATAATCCATCATTAATGTCTCAGGTTTCCAATCCCTAATTACTTCAATTACTACAGACTCCAATAACAGCCACATGTCTGTCCGTGCCAGGCTTTGGCTCGAGTGTGCTGAATCCCTTACTCACTAAAACACCGTTATTATTGCTGATTAGAAAGCAATTTGATCTGAGGTCATTTTAGTCACATAAAATCAAACAAAATTATTACATTTTTTCCCTCTGTGATTCAGTGAGTAAGAACCAGGAGGTGCTTGTCACACAGTGAAACGTCAAAACAGCAGCTGTGTCAGCTTACCTCACCATAGTTAATAAGAAGGTCACACATCATTCTTGAGCACTTGGTGTCTACAGTTATATAACAATAAAACATTTTTTTTAAAATTACCATTTTCCATGTTTGTAGTTAAATGGAGAACACCTAGTTATATTTGATAAAAGCTCCAAAAACTTTAACTTAAGTGTCAGACATGCTCTTTCAAATACAGAAGTTGTTTTCATCTACTAAGAATGCAGTCAAGAGGTTCAGTGCATTATCAGACCCTGTTGGATCAATACACACTTGATTTGTTATTATGAACATAAAGAGTGGAGAGACTGGCTCATTTCTGAGGGTCCTGGGGCAGCAGTGTTAAAGGAAAAAGGTATGATAAAGTGTTCCTCCAAACTATTGCTATAGCTTTTGAAGAGTAGCCGGTGACCTTGCCATCTGCAAGCTGTGACTAGAACTCGAACTCGACCAGAACTGGAGTTCAGTTTCTGCACTAATAAGAAGGCTATCAGGCTCACTTTAAATTCCTGAAATCATTTACTCATTTGTGAACTGAATCTTCCCTCTCCGCCAGACTGTTTATCTCCACTTTATGCTACTGAAGAAATTAAGTTTGACGAGTTCTTAATTCAAGTGATTGCCTTTGAAGTGATGTTAAAAGAATAGTTCAACATTTTGGGAAATATGCTTTTTCACTTCCTCATATGAAATTAGATGAGAAGATCGATACTACTCTTGTGTATACAGTAAATGTGAAGCTACATCAGTAGTCTGTTTAGTCTGAATGTAACAAATGTGCCTGTCTAAAGGGCAAAAAAATCAAGCATGTTTCCCAAAATGTCAAACTATTCCTTTAAGCTTTACTTTAAGTTCCTGCCAGAGGGAATTTACTAAATGATGAAAAATTTATTGGAAACAACCTCACTCAGCTGGCAAATTTTGTTCGCTTTCTGAAAAAGGTTAGACTTGTCAAAGAAAATAGATTGGGTCCTTCTAAGGCCTTATTCAGAATGCCAACCTAAATCCATTTTTTTGGCATATCTAAATTGTATCTAGACTGACTTTAGGAAGTCAAAACACAGCATGAAATGCAATTTTCGAGGTGGTTTAAAATATAATACAAATCAGATTTCTACAGATGCGTCTCAGTCCGAACGCTCTGGCTGCTTAAATTTGATTTCAAGGTATCTTTAGTGTCACGCACAACGACAATGCCAATTCCAGAGTGTCAGATGTGCATCAGAGCTGCTGAGCAGAATCCATGGTGCTACTAGCAGAGCGGTATGCAGGACAACGCAGAGAACAATAGTCCGTGGACAGATGAATTGCTGAGATAAATTGTCCGCTCTGGGACTTGACAGCCAGATGATGGGTCTTCATTTCTCTTTCTCTTTTGTGCATTGGAAAGCCACACCACCAGTAGACTGCAGCACCCATGCAGATAGGTTGGTGATTTCTGGAAATGCAAATCAAATCTGATGACTTGCAAATAACAGTGCGGACAGTCTGTCCAGGAGATCTGATTTAAGAAACAAATTTGACATGCCTGCAGTCTGAGCAAAGATGCACTGCACAAAGGACAACAGTCTGCTCTACACAGTAATTATGGAGCTTGTTGGTGCATAGTCCACAGTCTCCATACTGTCCTTCACTAACTTAACCCAAAGTCCTCAACATTCCTGACTGCTTTTACCTGCCCACAACACACAATAGCTTAAGGTTAAGCCTGAAAGACAGGTGTCCTCTTGGAAACTGTCTCCAACCATTTGTTACTTTCATGATTTTCAAAAAAAAAACAGCTTAAGGTGACGGTCAGTCTGTTGTTGCTCTCAGTTATCCACACTCAGATACCACAGAGGCTTCAGATGCAACCATATAGGAGTTATATTCAATGCACGTTACAATATGAGATGAAACATAATCTCTGATCCAACATATTCATCTATCTGAGTACATGTGTTGGTAGTCTGTAAACAACAGATTTTCATTTCATTTAAGGCTGTGCATGTAAACATAAACAGAGGTCACCAATCTAATGCTGGCACGAGACAAGGTGCACACCCACGGAAACGTGACCGGACTCCTGAATAATTCACTTGTCGTGTAAAGAGATAGCTCTGAGATCTCACACGCAGAAGGGCCTCTCAATCTGGAGCACGAGGACGAGGCACGAGTTGGAAAAGATGAGGACATAGAGGAGTCTCTGTTATTGAAGGTCTAACAAATTGATCCTCAGATTCTCAGTTTCTGACCAACTTCAACACAGTCTCACTGTTTTTTCTAAAATAAACACAAAACCTGGAGATGTCTGTCTTCAAATGAAAAGGATTAAATAATCAAACAAAAGGTAATTTAATGGTTAATTGAAATTGAATTATAGCTTACACAACTTAAAACAACTTGGGATAAAAGTTTGAGATACGATTTTAGATTTTAGAGTGTGAAAGTTCACTCTTTAGCATGAAAACAGAAGTTTGCGACCCGTTCTCATCCCAGGTCGTCACATACTGATATTTTGTCATGCGCCCTTATCCAGATGTACAAGGTACCCTTTGGTGTCACCGGCCAATGCGCTAAGCCTTCCCTGATGCACAACAGGCTCTTTGGTGTCCGTGGCCGATGCACTAAGCCTTCTCTTTAGTGTCTTGGCCACACGTCACACGTCTTATCCTGACGCACAAGGTCTATGTTACTTTGATTAAGTTTAGGCGCAAAAGATCTGTGTTGTTTGGTTAAGTTCAGGCACAAAATCTACTTGGTCAGGTTTAGGAAATGACTGGTGATGCTTTGTTTCAAAGGGGATACCAACTCCGGTCTCCCCGACCTCCACCCCTCTCTGCACTTTCTCGCTTCGGAATGTACATCACGCTACATCATCTGTTCAAGTCGTCTGAAACTGACATGGATGTACATTAAATCTTTGTGGTATCCATCTGATAAGTGAGGGGCCGTGACAAAACTTTGATAACTGAAGATCCATACTTTGTGACGACACCTCCAATTGCTGTGGAAGGCGGAGGGTGTTTATTGGTTAATTAAAACCTTTAATTTTTTTCATTAAAAAAAAAAAAAGAAAGAAGATTTTAATAATCATGGTTTGAGTTAAAACCACAGATGTTTGGAATCTTTGCTGAAGGCAGAAAATATAATACATGTAAGGGTCCATCACAGGAATGAGATCTATATGAAATGCAAATACGATTTCTTGATTTTAAGTGATTATTCATTATTCATCATTATCCTTATTCAAAATCATTAAAAAAGAACTCTAATTAGTCAAGATTTAAAACAACACATGGATATCATTGCAATTCACTTCAACGTGTAAACATACGACTCTATGTAAACTGTAATTTTCCTTAAATCTTGTTTTACTGCTTAGTACTGAAACTTTGATGAATTGCACAATTTTTCCTGTAATATGACTTAAATTTATATAGGTGAGGTATCGTCATAAGCCATTTCTGGCTTCCAACCTCTCCTGCACAATGTTTAAACTTTAAAAAAAAACTATTTTATATTTGTGTGCAAATAAAAAAAAAAGTGTGCCACAGAAAGTCCTCTGTTGATTGGCTTGTCTGGTCTTGATGTTTCAGTTTGAGCGACATCCAGCATCTTTGCATTGTGTTCTTTAGGTATTAATGAGGCTGGTTAATTATTGACCAGTTTGTCCTCTTTAACTCTGACCACAATGGCCTTCAGGTATATGAGTCTTACTTCAAAATGATGTCACTCAGGGCCTATTTAACACGTGTGTCACATACACACATGATTCGCTCATGGAAAGATGGAAGTACACACACTGACACCTGACACTTCCTGTTATTGTGATAGGACAAGGATAGCTTTACAACTCTCATGGCAGAAAGTGATTAACTTCACACAACACAACACAACTTCACAAGTGAACAGACAACAGCAACCAGCGGGGGTGAGGACAAAGAAAGGGTGTCACAGCATTCAATTGTGAAATGCTACTGAGCTGCGGCTACAATCACTGACATAAATAAAGATGGACCACGTGTCTCCACTTCCTCCCATTGTACAAAAATTAAGCTGAAATATCCCGTATACGAGCGCTGCCATCTTGCGCTGGTGACTTAATTTAGAGCCAGAGTCTGCCCAGTAGTGATTGGGTGGCGTAGTCGTGGTATCGAGTTCCTGCCCATAGCTGTCAATCATGACATTTCACCCTGCTTTTATAGCATTAAATAACTAATTAAAACCTAACTGATCAGAAAAATGAAAACCTGAACATATATTAGCATGATAGGAACTACCTAAAACGTCAGACACCATCTTTGGGAAAAATTTATTTGAGGTGTACTTTTTAGTTTGACCCATATCCTACTTGATATCATCGAGGGGGAGGAGTTTATGACCTACACTGCAGCCCACCACCAGAGGGCAATCGAGATGTTTTGGTTTCACTTTTGGGGAGCTCTCATGTCATCTATCTTTATATACAGTCAATGGCTACACCCTGCAGTGACAGACTGACCGACAGTATCTGTTTTCAGTGACACACTCATTCACCTTCTTCCATTCACACAAACACACACCGACGTGAATGAACCGTTTCACACAGGCCAGAAGGGGAACACACAGAGGAGGAGGAAGTACTGAGTCCACTCTGGAAATGTAGATTATATAGACCCTATTCACACAGCGGCCATCTTCCTCTGTCGTCACACTCAGGGTGAGAAGTTCAAATCCTGGGATAATGCCATACTGCTGTGTTTCTAATGGCAACTCATAAAAATGTCGGGAATCTGACAAATGTTATAACTTCCCCAGTTCCCGATTAATCAGCAACTTAAAAGACATAAAGTGACAATCCAGAGGGACATCGTGTCAAATTTCAAGGTAAAACAACATAAGCCCTATTTGATAACCCATTAGTTGCCGTCAGACAATAGCTAACGTTTCCACCACTTCCTAGCTAACACTACCGTTTGACAGTGAATTCTGAAATATCATGTGCACATCTTGGACACATTTATTTAAGCCTGGAAGTAAAACACACTGGATGTAATCAAGCTTGCAAGTTAACATTAACTGCACTGACTCATCACCCAACCTCAGAAATGTTCTGGTTAAGTCAGTAACAACATCTCACTGGAACACTAGCTAGGAATTGGCTAAATGTAAATGTTAGTGGTTGTCTGACAGTAGCTAAGCAGTTATCGAATATGTTGTTTTACTTTGACGTTGCTCCAAACTGTCGCTATCCGTTGTCTTTTCAGCTGCTGATCAATCGGGAAGAAATGATATGATAACAATATATCAGATTTCCTACGTTTTTATGACTTAAAACGAGAAACACAGCAGTATAACATTATCCCAGCATTTGAGCTTCCCACCCTGAGCATAACGTTGGGGCAAAATGGCCGCTGTGTGAATTACTCTTTTTTTCCTTTTTAGTGAAGATGGAGTTATAAATTTAAATATAAAAACTGTGATTTCCACTGCAAGAACATTTTAAAAGCCTGGGTAGTTTTGGGAGACGATTGGGGAAAACATCAATTATCCTCAACTATAAGATAAAGGAAAAATTCAGAAATGATATGTGTTAATTACTCACTGCAAAAAGAGTTGATCCATTTGTACTGAACGGCAGGAGCTGAGGGATGTTACGAAAGAGACAAAACTCACACACACTCACCTCCCTCCGACCCGGAGCAAGGGGCTGAATTTGAATATCAAACACATGGTTTAAAGCAAAAAACATCGGCCACACAAGGCTAGAAATACAAGCACACACACGCACGCACACGCACACACACAGGCACACAAATTTTACATAGCTGTACAAATATTCAGACAGAAATATGAATGCACACACATGCAATGGAAATTTCATTTCAAAACTTTGTCTGACAAGAATTCTAATACCACTTGCTGTGCTGAGATTTTTATTTTGGCATTGAACACAGTCACCTACAGCCTGCACTGTGCGTGTGTGTGTGAGTGATTGAGAGAGTGAGTGAGAGAGTTAAAGAGAGAGAGAGAGAGAGAGACAGAAAGAGACAGAGAGAGACAGTGTGTGCGTGTTTGTCCACTGGCACACAAACGACATCCAAGCAACTGCTATTGACCGACGGTGGAAACTATTTGAGAATTTGACACCGAGTCCTAAGACATGCAAACACACACGCGCACACACACATGCACATACAAATATGAGCACACAGAAATGTCTGCAGGAACATACAGATAAACAAACATACGTATAAGCAGACACACATGCATGCACATAAAGACCCACATACACACATGGCTGAAACACACATTGCATCCAAATGGCTGGCTTGTGCAGAACACACACACACACACACACACACACACACACACACACACACACACACACACACACACACACACACACACA
>JBBPCS010001935.1:0-12500 GCA_037974645.1 Hollardia meadi
GTTTGGGCCAATGTAAGGCAGTCGTCCAGGTGCCCTGATCACCAACAGATCCATCTCAATTTCATCCACAGGACATACATGACTCCACGCAAGCTTCATATTATGAAGGTCAAGGCTGACCCAAAATGCACATTGTGTCATATGGGTGCGATTGGTACCTTTTACCACATGGTCTGGGAATGCCCGGGGGTGGCGTGGTTTTGGGAGCTGGTAGCGGATAAGCTCTTCGCTATGCTACAGGTGACTGTGCCCCTAGCCCCACCCGTGCTGATCTTAAATGAGCTTTCTTAACTTAAATCTCAAGAGTGCGTGTTTTTGTCCGGTTTTACGGCTGCTAAGAAGATGGTGGCTACCAGATGGAAACCACCACACACACTAACACTGCGACAGTGGGTACTAACTTTTCTAGACGTAGTCTATCTTGAGCTGTCTACGGCGCGAATCCATGGGGCAAAGGAGGGAACCATAAGGCTTTGGACACAGGCAGTGGAGGATCTTAAAGATCTTCTGGACTGAATGCAATGGATTTGTGTTTTTTCCTTTTGGTCCTGGGTAGAGTGGGTGGTTTTTTTGTTTGTTTTTTTCTCTTATTAACCCTTTCTCTTTTCTGGTTTTGTTTCTTTAGTTTGTTTTTGTTACTCTTGTGTATGCAGACATTTTTCAGCGTACTGATATGGGTGAATTAAGAGATATGGTGCTAGCAGCTAATTTCAATACTGAGAGTATGGCTTATATCATTTTGAAATTTCAACTTTATTTATTTCTATATGACTGGGTGGTGAAGGTGAGTGTGTTTGTGTGTCTGCGCGTGAGTATTTGTGTGTGTGTGTATGTTAATATGTAGTTTATGTATGTATTTGCACATGTGCATCTTTATATCTACATTTTTATTTTGCAGATATTAAAATTGTATCATTTATTTATTGTAATTTATTTTAATTTCTGTCTATTACTATTTTAAATTTATCTTTGTTTATTTATTTATTTATTTTTATATATCATATTCCTGCTATGTTATGTTTTCCTTTTTAACTGATTGTATGTCTGCACTTTTTTCTCATTTGTAAGAGGAAAAATGTGCTATTCGTATTTTTACAGTCTCATCTTAACTTAACCTTCAGAATTGCCCTCTCCAATTACTACTCTAAATGTTCCTAATGTTCCCTGTACAGGCAAGAATATGATTATTTGATTATTTTTCTATTTGAAAACTCAAAATTGTTCAAATGTGGCTTTTTCCACAACATTTGATTTTTATAGAATTTTAGAGATGCCTCACAATAAGGACTGCTCACCAGATTGTCTGTCCCAGACACATACCAAACCATCATCAAGGCCAAGCGCTATGTAACAGGTGCACCTACTGACAGAGGAGCAGACGATTTCCTTTGCATTTGGCCATAACACATCTGGCATGGGTTCCACATCTGCTTCAAAAACAGAAGGGTAAAAACCAGATATGTATGTCTCTTGCCCTCTCCACTACGAAGAAAAAAAAACAGCAGACAGGAGCTTATAAAGATGTGGTTGTGAACATCCTGCAGATTAATCTCTGAGCAAATAAATATCCTACCTGGTTTGGTCTTTGGTGCTTTTTGCAGCAAATACTGAAGAAGATTATGGCTGCCACTCCACCACACACAGACAGCAACAGGCAATCCTGCCGGGATTAAAGATGACTTTAATAGCAGCATAGTCTGTCACTAGCTGCCTTTATAGGGGATTGAATGAATATGAAGGAGAAAATCCAGAGGAATTAGTTATTCATTAAAACAGATAGACCCTGTTTCTGATCTATTATTCTAAATTGCCAAATATTGTGTGTGTGTGTGTGTGTGGAAAAGGCTCAGAAAAAGCACTGGTCAATTATTTTACATTGTTTACATTACATTTACATTATTCTTAAAATTCTAGAAAATTCACATATTCACTCAAATTTCAAAATTTCCTCCATTACAAACCTGTCTGAGACTTTGCTTCACTGTCACCAGGAAACTGACCACAAGGCAGAAGAAAGTGGAGCGTGCAACGTCTGAAAAAGACTCCATGACATGAGACATGAAGAGGACCAATGGATTTACATGATTCACAGCCAGGCAATGTTACCAAGGGCACAATTTTGGTTTAGGTGTGGGGATGGAGTCAGGGGGTCCTCAGCCCCACTAAAACATAAATAAAATAAAATAGTTCACACAAAACTTTATTCAAAGACTATTTGTGTCAGCTTTATCTCACCTTGGCCTTTCATTTGTTTCTTTTGTTTTTCCTGCATCTGCATTGAAAGTCTGTTCATCCTGTTCACGACTGCTGGTGTGTGCATCCAGAGCCAAACAGTGTGTCAAAAAGTCTGTCATCTGCAAGATATCAGATGGACCATCCACTGCCCTCCCTGCAAAACAGCAGAAACATGGTCACACACACACACAAATGATTTTCTGTTTGGTTAAATTATAACGCGCTGTAATAGTCGTAATTACATTTTATGCTCTCTAAAATTATACCTGCTGGAATTTTGAGTGGCTTGATTTTAATCACCACTGCAACTGGAGACCATTTCACATCCACTTCTCTAGATGAGTCCTGAGAATAAAAAAAAAAAATCTAGCTGCCAAAAGGTTTTTTTTTTTTATCAAAGTGATGGAAAAATAAAGTTATTGAACTTGTAATCCAGTGATTTATAGTTGTATCTGGCAGCAGTTATGGCAAAACCAGTGAAAAAATGCTTCTCAGGTCAGTAATGGAAGAAAGAAGAAAAGAGAACATGTATGTATTACCCTGAATATCTTCATAAATACAGGCACTTAATGAAGAACACAAAATTACTGGAAACTGGATTGCCTTTCAAACTTAGTGCTCCTTCTCATCGGATCCTCCGGGTCAAAGCCCTTTTGTGTTTTTTTTCTGTCATTATGTGCCCATTTTTGCGGACATATTAAGCATTTTCTCACTTTTCAAGATTCAATGGCACATCTACTTTTTTCTTTGTGTTCAATTTAAAACTAATGACTTCAGTAAAAAAAAGTCAGATTAATATGATGGACAATGATCATCATCACATGTTAGTAAGATGCCTAATATGATGCCTAATGAACAATCAATGTTCAAACCAGCCTACCAATTATATTTCAGTACAACACCTGTTTTTGTGATAGTGCCATCTCCAACTCTTTCAGCCATGCGTCTGCGGGGAAGTGATAGACCTCGAGCCAAAGAGCGCCGCTGCCTGAAAGGAGCACATGATTCAGGTAATCACATAAAGTCACATAGCAAACACAGCTCAAATGAGAGTCCTTACTTACAGCTGATTGACGCAGCTCCATAATCTCCCCCTTCGGATACTTCAAATGTCAAGCAAATGCTCCTTTTGTTGATATTTTCCTAATGTCAAAAGCATGTTTTGAGTCAGTTATTTTTTTCCTTTTCCTAAAAATTCAAACCTAAAAACTATATCTTAGAAATATACACAAGACATTTCGCAAAACAATTACAAAAATAGACAACAAAAATTGCAATCTAAAGTAAACATTTAGATTTCAATGTCAGTGACGATACGCACCATGACATTAATAACACTGAGGAGATGAATGCCTTCACTGTGATATGCAAAGACTCTGGCAACACCTGCAGTGGAACATGAAAGCAGCTGATGTCACTATGAAAATACATTAGCATGGGGATGAGTAGATGACTAAATTTTCATTTTTTGGGTGAACTATTCCTTTAAAATTTCTTTCCTCTAACTCTCAGGTGTTATTGTCTCAGTTTAGAGCAGTAATAGTTCATGATCTCAGAACGAAGGAAGAGCATTTCAAATATACAGTAGATGCATTTGTGAAAATCCGACTATACAGGTTTAATGCAGGAGAGGGATGATAAACACAACAGGAACTTCAGAGAAGCATGGTGGCTAATCGGTGGCATACCCACCCATATCATCAACAGTGCCAAGTAGATATGCTGTCTCAGCCATTCTGGTCATTTGAATAGATGTAATTTCCACTCTGTCCTGCAGCCACTCTGCAACACAGATCAGAGAGGATGCACACCACACTGAAAAGCCCTGGGAGTGACCCAGACTGAGGTACCTGCCGTCTTCCGAGCACGCCAGGCAGTTGGTGCTCTCTGGAAGCTGACGGATAAGTCACAACAAGATTAAAGAAAGATTAATACCCACATTTCCTTTAGAATCATTTCATTCAATAACCTATTTATTTTTTATCAGTAGACTAATAAGGTTGTGTGGCTGCAGAGCCTTTTGGACATATTTGATATTAAGCTACACAAATAATCTCGACTTGATTTGACATTATTCCAAATAATACATGGTTTAGGAAGAGTTTAGCGAGATGGTTTGTCAAGTATTTGACAAATAACATGTCATGAGCTCATTTCTAGAAACAACCCAGCTCCCCAACTATACCTGTTTCGCACTGGACAGTTCCAAAGTAGGTGTTTTCTTTCTGGGTGTCTCTGTTTTGCAAGCTGCTTCCATTTCTGAGTCTGTGGTACCTTTTCTCGTATTCACGGATATCCTTTGAACAAAACAATTTTCATTTCATACAGAGTATTTTGTGTTCTGTTATCTGCTGAATTTGATGCAACACGACAATAATTGGATACGAGAGTGTGGGTAGTTAATCTGGCTTTATGTATACTGTCCTTGTGTTCTCATTAATATGTCTCACCATGCAGACATACAGTGTATGCAGTAGTGGTGGAAGAGGTACTGAGATCTTTCAGTTAAGTAAATGGCCAGCTCCACATGGTAAAAATACCTCATCACAGGTACAGGTCCAGCATTTATAATTGTACTTAAAAATACAGAAGTCGTTATTACTTCATAAAAGTACTCATCAAACAGAATTGAGTGTTACAATATGGTATATTATATCTGATGAATCAATGTGATAGCTAAGCTCGTTTTAATGTTTATACTATTGGGTGGTTTCATCTGTAACAATGCATCATATTTTAAAAGGTGATCATATGTTTTGTAAAAGAGTGTCTTTTGTAAAGAGTAAATGTACAACATTTTCCTCTGAAATAGAAAAAGTTTCCTCTGAATAGACTTTATACTATAAAATCACATAAATTACATAACAGAAATAAAAGTTATAGACATGAAAACTGTAGTCCAATATGCAACTGTTATAGTTAAAGCTAACTCTCTGGGTCTGGCTGTTAACGAGTCATTTGCAGCTAATTTAATGTTGTTTAGCAAATTTATTGAATTCACTGCTTCACCACAAGCTGACAGCTACTATAACAAAAGCTAACGAGTGATGTATGTTGGAGAACTGTTATCGATAACTTCTTGTCTTGGGGAAAAAAAGAAGTGCCTATTGCCCAACTTAGGCTAACAACCAATGCTAACAACTAAGCAAAAGTGTTGCTAACGCTAGCTACAACTTCCACGGTCGACTCATAGTGACCTTTGGTTAGCTGTTAATTTAAGAAAAACTCCTTCGAAATGTCATTTTATTTCCCGTCATTAGCCAGCAGTCTTACCTTAATTTGGCCAGAGATTGTGATGGTCACACCAGTAGCCCTTTAAGTGTTTGACGGTCGTTACTATGACAACATTGCCTCCACCCATGTGCCTCCACCGTTGTCAGGCACACCTGCGGAGCCCCCGGCAAAGTACCCACAGGCAGACCCGTCAATAACTCCACGTCAATACCACCAATCCTTCATCTAAAGGTGATTCTTAAGAGTATCATGGTGTTGATTTTTCACATAACCGTTTATTTGCTACAGTTAGAACTCAGTCACGGATATATCTTAGGGATCTACGTGCACGATCAATACACACGATTTTAGGCTTTGTCTCTCAGCTCTCAACCCTCTAAATTCACTAAACTCAATAGTGAGAAATGACACAATCTGTTTTCTGTTTTTCCAAACACACACATAAATGAATGTGTGAATGTGAACTCAGGGCACTGTTCTAAAAGAGGTTAATGTTCAGTCAATTTTTCCCTGAATGAACAATGTTGATGACAAACTCAACCTGGTTTTAATGAAAAGCTCTGGAATGTTCTGAAGCTCATTTATTTTTGGTTAGTGGATCATCTTCCAAATAGTTAAAAAGACATGATTAAGTATTCAACTTTCTGAAGTAACATGTAGGCCTAGTTAATGGCAAATGAAACATTTACCAATATTGTAGTCTATAGAATAAAATATTGAAAGAACAACTTCTGAATTGACAGATTGTGAAAAACAAGCCGTCTGGCCCTTTCCCTTTATCCTTTCCATTTGGTGTTCGTATAGGCCTAACTTAGGTATAAATGTTTAAGTGTGTTAACGATTACAGTATGTAATACATTAAGTTTATTACAGTTGTTTTCCAGAAGTAATCCATATGGGTCTTACTGATGAATTAAAAAGCTTTATAAACCTTGCTGTAGGATCTGCCAGTTTTTTTTTACAACCTGGCAACCCAAAAGTTGCAAATGTAACAAATGCAGGTAACAAATCTAAGAGGCATAAAAATTATTTCCGGAGCTCATCATTTACATTTTGAAAACCTTTTGTAATGAATTTATTTTAATAATTAACCTTTTATGACTTATAAGAGTGCAGTACAATTTCACGTACAATAATTTGTATTCTTTTAAGTCTAAAACAATATCTTTGAGTCACATAATATCATGAGCATGGCACAGATTTGATGACTGCACAGCTGAACAGTGTTGTATTTAAAGACAAAATGACTTGTTACCTGCATAAAAGATTCAAAGAGCGAGGCTCGAAACCCAAGGACAATCTCAAGGTAAAGATGCTTTCATGTTTTTATTCTTTTGAACTTTGCACAATTTGGAAAAGAGAAAGTATACATTTGTAAAAATGCAGTTCATAGTGCATACTCTTTTCTCTCACTCTTCCTTCCCTTCAGCAGGTGTGCAGTACATAAAAACACCTACTGTGCAGTACACACCGATGCCTTTCACCCGACCAAAAAAACAAAACAAAACACTGGAACTTTTTACTGTAGCTTGTGATTAAGACTTGCACAGATAAATAAAATTCATTTAGTTCTTTCCTCACCCTCATGATAATTATGGTCTTTAAATCAACCACTCGACACCATTATACCATTTCTCCTCTGAAACCTTCACATATCGCCACCCACTCCCTGAAAGTGATTGACTATTGTTATTTCAACAATGGATTTTTATGTGCTTGAAATATCACAAGGCTCACCGAAGACAGTCCTTCAATCAAACCGCTCCATGTGCTCATAGCCGAGTCAGACGGGATGTCCATCAGCTGCAGTATAAACCAAAGTGATAAATACCTGACCTATCAATAATGATTATGGAAAACAGAGTACCAGAAAGATTACAAATGCATCAGATGGGTAAGCAAACTGTACACTACCTTTTAAATTGCAGTATGAAACATTTCCTCCAGAAAGTAATATTCATGTGTGAGAAAGCCACTGTTGGCATTGATTTGAGCAGTGAAATGGTTAAGACAGGTTTACATGTAACAGCTAGCAGTAATGTAAGGCTATCAATGGATGTGTGTACATAATGACTCCTTATTGTTAAGGATATTAAAATGTCATCTTAAGGCTTCTATCACTGCATGATAACATTCAGTACAACTGCAACCACAGTGAACAACTACAATCCGAGTGGAAATTTTTTGAGCTTGTCCTCCTTTTTTCAGACTGAGTTTAGTGCCAAAAAAACAAAAAAACAAAATGGGCACCGATTATTAACTGGAAACAGAAGAATATAAAACCCTCTAGGCTCGTGTATAAAATACCCAAGTACCACAAACGGTTGATATTGGAAATGTACACTTTTTACCAATATGGCTCCATATTTTCCTGAAGACCAAATATCAATAGATCTGATAAATTATCAGTGTCCACTACAAAGTCCAATTTAGTGTTGTCAAAGTACTCAAAATAATCCAACAATACAATACAATGTGAACAAATATGTAATGTACCACCATGCTTTGAGAAGTAGTGAATAAATCAACAATTTCGGACACGGCTTAGGGCAAAGGGGCCGATGCCTTTTGTTGCCCTTTCAGAATTTATATTTAGAGGACTTTGCGGCAGCTTTAACACAGTCCCTCTCCACAACTCTGTCAGGTCACAATACCAACCTTTGATCTACCACCCACAAACCCCATCCCCTCGCTCCCCCAGCTGCTTGGAAACAAACATTTTTGATCCAATGAGACCTGAAGTTTCAAGCGAGGAGGAGGAGACCAGCAACAGGAAGCAAGATGGCTTAAAATAAATACATCAGTAGTTCTAAGAAAGAAAAAAAAAGAGCAAGGAAGACACTTTTTCCCCAGTGGGTTAAAATACTTGAAACTAGACTTGGTACCTGATCAATAATGTCAGTAATTTGGGGAGGAGAACCGCTTTTCCTCACCGCATCACTGCAACAGCCGTTAAGCTCAAGCATTTTGGTCCCTTTACCATTTATTTAAAGGAAAGGGCTGTGGTGGATTGTGTGGCAAATTAATACTTAAAACACAAGTGCATTTGGGAGATTGCATATCGTATTGCAGCAGTTTCTAACATCTTGACATGTCTGACCAGTTTCATATTTTCCAGATTTTTCTCATTGGATTCAGCTGCTTTCAAAATGTTAGCAAGGATTTTAAGAATTTGAATTTAGTGTGCACTAAGTCAGGACCCCTTTACTGCAAAATATCTTCATTATAATACATCACTTTGTATATTATTGATTCCTAAAATTATTATTTTGTGCCAAGTTTCCGAAATAAAATCCACTTCTTCTAAAAATCAAGTTTCAATATCTTGATGCTAATGCAGCGACTGCTTTAAAGTAGTCTTGCTTCAAGATAAATACCGGAAACTGAACCGGGAATAAGTGGAATTCTCTCATCCCACTTGCATAAGAAGACGTGAAAAGCTGAATCGGAGATGAAATGATTTGAAACATTTCGGCTGCTTCAATTATATAACCTGAATGGGGTGACTCTGATATGGAATTGAAAAGTACACTCTTTTTTTTAAAAAGCATATTGAAGTTAATACGAAAGGAAAGGGGAAACCATGCGTGAAGCAATGTTTGACTTAACAAGTGTCAAAAACAAAGTAAAATAAGTTCAAGTCATATTTGCTATAGTTTCAAAATGATTTACACTGACACTGGTTTTAATAAGGCTGGTAAAAAACTATTAGGGTCTGTCATGGCAATGTGATGCTTTTCAAGATCTCATTAGTGACTAGACTTTTTTTTTTTTTTTGCTTCTCCCTTGAACTTTTCACATCAACAAGACATCTCTTCAGAAATGATAGATACCAGGGGAAAATCTGCAACTGAATTATATCATTAGTGCTCACAGCATCATCCGTGGTCCCAGCAGAATCAGTCCATGTTGACGTCTGCAGATTCATCCAAATCCTTTTCTATCACTCTCAATAAAAACGCTTCATTTGACAACCATGTTGTTTATGCAAAGGGTGTTCCGCAGAAAATATGTGATAAAGGGGAGAGTGAAGGCTATGAAGAGGCCTGCGAGACATCATAGTCTATGATGAGCTGTTTGATGTAAGACAGTTTCTCATGGAGATACTCGCAGCGTTTCTTCTCTTCCCGGTAGCCTGGGAACTTCTGTGGAGGGAGGATAGGACTTTTTAATGAAAAGATTTTAACACTACTTAAAGAAAGATATTCCCTTATTCAAAACAAGAAAACTTTACCCTTGATGAGTAATACCGGAACTGATGGTGGAGAGGTGGAAATAAACTAAGCAAAGTGCAGGACGACTGCAGAATTTAATGACGACTAGCCAAAATATTCACAATTCTCATATATTGTCAGTACATCTGTGATTATTTTACATTTAACACAACTGCGTGGCTTACTTTTGGTTAGTTATTCCTCTACTCATTCCTCACTATCCATTTCATTTGCTTTGATGGGTCCAGCTATATGCTGCACACAACAATTTAAGGAAAGCCTGCATCAATCAGATCTCTGTGTTCACGTAGGTCAGGATGTATAAAAAATGTTTTTATTTTTGTAATGTGGTATGACTGAAATGTAAGAATGCCATACTTAGAATTATTTACAAATAGTCCTGTCAGAGCACAGAGTCTGACATTTCAAGCAGCTGAGTAAAAGTTACTTTTGGGCTCAGTGGATGTTTTATATCTGTTTGGCTTGTCCATTACTGAGGTCTTGATCAAAACAACTTTGTTTTACTCAGTACAATTGTAAAGTCAATCCATATTGCTTTCCATGTGAATGTTACAAAATTCAAATCTCAAAAAAGCTATGACAGATGGGATGATGCCTGTACTTAAAAACATTGTGTAAACCCTTAAATAAAATTCACTAATTGCATTGTAATTTACTTATTTATTCAAAAGTCAGTAATGACCTTTTCACCCTGATATGAATACAATTTTCGGCCAACACCAGTTTCAAACCTGTTTAAATTATGTTATTCCACGGTCAATATAAAAATATTGATGTGGATCGTTCACTTCACTCACTTCTGTTTTAAATACAATGTCTGTCTCTTAACATGTAACATGGGATGTGGAGCATAATGAAAGATTCATGTGTGATTCCTTTAAGGAGTTGAAACAAATCCAGGAAAATACACAAAACAACAAAAACTAAATGTTTGACTTACCTTTCGATACTTGTTGTACTTTTCTAGTATTTGGTCTTCCATTATCTAAATGGTACAAAACACAATTGGAAGAATTATTTTCAACGAATGATATAACACCTTAGCATTTACGGCAATTCAGCAGTGTGAATCATGTATCAGCACCTTATATTCTGGCGTGCCAGGGGACAAGCTTTTGATCTTTGATCCTAGCTGAACAAACATGTGAGTTATGGTGGCAATCCGGGAGTGAAGGTCTTTGTATTCATCATACTCTGCACAGAAATCCTCCTGGTACCTCTGACGTTGCTCCAAACTCATGATGGGGCCATACGTGCTACAAGACAGACACACAGACACACTTAATGATGATGTTACACTCACAGGCAGTAATCATCCTGGCTACATTTCACCATGGTCACATTTCTTTCATCCACTATTAGCTAATATTTTGCTAAAAGAGGTCATTTCCTCAAATCCTAATTTTCCTTTTCTTTTGGTGTAGTACCACTTTTTGACACAAGGCTGCACCACATGGCCACACTGTCATGCTGATATAGTGCATGAAAGTAATGTCTTTCTACTATCTTGTAACAAGGACAACTCCTGATAGCTAAAAAATTATGCCCACTGTTTGTTCTCGACACATATTTTAACAGCCAATATATCTTATAAATGTGTTAAAAGGAAACAAAGCCAAGCGATGTCACATGGAACGATCACAAAATGATTTTAAAACATGTTCACACTCACAGCACATAATCCGGCTTCTCCTCCACAGCATTTGTGATGTCAGGATCTGGAATAAAAGCACCAGATAAAGGAAACGACATTAGATCAAGTCCAGTCCATACAGTCATGACACTTTGTCACTGACACTTTGTGGTTTTTAAGCAATGTGTTTTTGTTTTGTATGTGTGCCTGCCCGCCTCGGTGCAGACTAGTTAAGAGCTTCTGGGTATCAGGAGACATGTCAGCTTAGAGACCTAAAGCGCTGCTCGAGATGTTGTTGAGTCAATCATAACATGCCGAGGGCTCAAGAGAGTGAGCTTAAGGGAGCAAACACAGACATGCTCATGAGATAATGCTGTATACACGCACCAGTCAGACAAGTGGTCGCTCTGAGAGACCTCACGCACAATTACCACTGGTCATCAGCTCAAAGTGTGTGTGGTTAACCTGTTATTTTGCAGGCAACTGTAGAGGAGAACAGTTCCAACCCACTGCCATACAAATCAAAATGACTCACAACAGAAGGTCAGACTTTACCCTGGGAATACAAAATGTCTCAAAGAGTGATCAAACAGTATAAGAGAAATGGAGGCCATCAGTCACAAGAAAATTCGTTGTAAAAAGGGCCTTACTGTCAAGTTTGTCGGGTTTCTGCTTGAGATCAGGACTCGTCTGTAACCACTCGCTGCCCTTGCTGTCTTTTAACCTCTCTCGCTCCTTGTCTTTGTGCTTTTTCGATTTCTTCTTCCTGTGCTGGCTGGTGGCGAGCTGCTGGTGAGCGCAGTCAGAGTGACTCTGCGGTGGCTGGTGGTTACTTACTTTGGTTTCTTGCTCTCTGCTCTCTGAAACATGTGTGTCAGATGTGCTCGACAGTTTGTGCATTAGAGGAAAGCCATTCTGCCCCCCTGGTAAGCCATTTTGGTTACCAGTGAGATTACTTGTCCGTTGAAACTCAGTCTTTGCATGGAAACTGGGGTTGAGGGTAGGAGCTGCATCGTCGTGTCCGTTATTGTTTAATAGTCCATTTACTGTCGGCTGCTGTTGCAACCTCTGGTCTGCAAGTCTTTGTCTCTTAACAGCGAGCCTTTCCAGTGAGTCCAAAGGCACTGGACGTTTCTGGGAAAGCAAGAAATCTTGCATTAATA
>JBBPCS010001936.1:0-12739 GCA_037974645.1 Hollardia meadi
TATTTTGACCATAGTATACTTACCGTATTCATATCGCACTACCTACTGCAATTGCTGCTCATGTTCATAGACTCCTATTGTATATAACATATTCTGTCCATACTGCACATATCCTATTTATATATATTCCACTGTATATACTGTATGTACATACTCTGCACTTACTGCTTCTTGCACTTCTGGTTAGATGCTAAACTGCATTTCGTTGTCTCTGTACTTCTACTCTGCACAATGACAATAAAGTTGAATCTAATTTAATCTAATAATACCAATGATCTCTTGATCTAAATCAAGACTTGATAGTCTAACAATGGTATAGCCGTCAGTGCTAAAAGCATGTTTAAATTGACAGTCAAATTGAATCGTGGATTTGGAGAATTATGACACCCCTAGCCATTAGCAACATGTGCACAACAAGCTGGTGAGTCGAACAATTTTTCCGAGAACAGTATTCACTTTGGGGTGGCAAATATGTACTTTTTTGTTCTTTTTTTCCTGTGTTGGTTGAGTAATCACTATTTGTACTCACTCTGTCATTCAGTGGCTGCTCCATGAGCATCAATCTACTATTAGCGTTGTTGGCCACTAGTAGCCAAACAGTCAGCAAACATTAATGCTAATAGTGACTTACTGACCACTGCTTTTAGCCTCGTCCATCAGTTGGTTATACTGCAAAAGCCTTGTGTCTCCACTTAAGACGTTTAACTGTCAAAGTTCAGTCAAGGAACATTGTGTGGTGGCCTACCGGTCTCCTCTAATGACAAAAGGCAGCCAATCAGAAGCTTTTCTGAAACCAATAACTGTTTTTCCTAAATACTGAAGAACAAATAGAACTTGTCAAATCAATGAATCACTGAAGTGGGAAGGGTAAGGCCAAAAACAGACACACCTCCTAAGGGGCTTTACTGAAGCTGGGGTTTTAATGCATTGTAATTACATCAGTAAACCTGAGCAGGTGAAATTTGTTTTTTATTTGTTTTTCTCCTTAAGGTGGATGGAGAGGTATAAATGTTTGTCATCTACTCTACGTCTACTTTAATTTGATGGCAGGCAGGGAACAAAGACTGTATTTTGGACCAAATTTAAACCCCCACACAGTGCTACTGTAATATTGTGTTCACACTACTGGCAACATAGCTACAAAACGGCCAGATGTGTTCAGCTACATTGTCGCCGAGTCGCCTTTGAAGTGTTCCTTAAGCGCTCGTTCATGTTATCATGGGCTTGTGTGTGGGGACAGCGAGCATGGATCATCAGGTGAGAGCACTTGTGGAGCTAGCTATTGTTTACATGTGTTGGAAGCGGGCCAGAGGATGTCGGTTAACGGGGAACTGGCTAACAGCAAGAATAAGTTTTTCTTCCATTGTTTACATGGAACAGGAATTGAGGGGAGACATGAGAGGAAGTGACAAAACAAAAACATATGATTGGTTGATGCGTCATTGCGCCATGGAAGAGTTAAAAAAGTTGAGGCTTCCATTCATATTGACTTGTAGCCAGTAATGTTTCCATTTCCTCCTCTAAAGTGAATGCTGCAATAAAAAAAAGTTAACAGTTTGGGTAAACCTTAATGCGACTGAATGAAATCAGACTATTGAATGCTGTTCTTCAATCATGCGTTCTCAAAGGTTTTTAATGAGAAATTGCAGAGGAAACTATGAAGGCTATGAAAGCCCAAAGGGATCTCAGTCTCAGGATCTGACATAGAACAAACCATCATTGCCTAGTAAAAATATTAAGAGATGAAAATGGTCAGTATGTGATGCCAGCTGTGTAGAAGTACCTGTTCTAGCTGTCAGTCCTGCTCCCATACCGGGCATTACATCACAGAATTGCTTTATGTCGGAATCATTCCATCGTTTTTACAGAGAGCGACTATGATTAATCGACAAATCCAGGGTATTTCAGACTGTTGACACCTTTTGGTGTCATTTTCAAAATAGAATCCTTAAAAAAACAGTTCAGCAAACAAGAAATAAATTATTTTAGTACCAAGCCTAGTTCAACCAAGCAGTGGCTTAAAGCATCTATCTGAATCTATTTAAACAGACCGATGGTTGAGTTTGATTTACCTTCTAACAATGATACTGTAGTCGGGGAAAGAATGGATAATCTTTTAGGTTAATGACTCTAAATAGTATTCTGCACAGGAGGTGGAATAAAGTGAATCCACTGCCAAAACTCCCTCCTAAACTTTATTATTTTATCAAAATTGAAGCTAAATAACAATGTTCTGTAATCCCAAACTCGGTTTTGACTGACTAAAGCTGCAGGAAAACCTCCAGAAATAAAATCACAGCATTTACATATTTGAAATTGGCTGGATGGCTGGAACTGTAGGGGCGACTGGAAGCAGAAATGCATCATGGACCCAATAATGAACTTCCACCATTTTCTCTTTCAAAACATCCACCTTCCAACTGTGCGCTTTCTTTGTTTCAGTAACAATCCAGTTTGCTACAAACATTATTCAAACTGTCGACAGGTTTCCTTCAACCATCAGAATCTTGTTTCTTAAAGCCGACATCATCCACTTTTATCAAATAGTTTCAGGCCCGACATTTAAATCCTCCCCACTTTAAATTTCTGCAAACAAAAGAAGTTTCCAATAAACCAACATAAACCTTTTGATCATAGAATGCTCAATCAAAATTTTGATAATTTCCTTTCATATTCTCATCCCACCACCGCTTTGTCACAGACCCTTGCGTCTGATCCAGTCCCATAAGTTCTAGATTACTTAGGCACAAAAACCACTTAGCTAGGTTTAAAGACATCTGGTTTCACACGAGACACGAACTCTGGTCCCCTGAGTGAAAGTCAACCCCTCTTGGGACTTTCTCGTTTTGTAATGTACGTTGTGTTTAGTAGTTGCTCTCTTTGTCTGATATTGGCACAGATTTGTTTGCATTGGAGGTAGATTTGAGCCTGGTGCGTTTCATCCAGACGTTTAAAGGAACCTTCTGCATCTGGATGGGACACAAGGGGCTGTTACAATTCGTTGGTATCTGAGACCAGGTTCGGCTACTAATGTGCTTCACCAGTAATGTTTTGAGTGAAACGTAATTGCGTGTGAATGGTTTCTTTCCAAAAAAGTTGTGTTTTCTTGTACCTCGTAGATGTCGTCTGAATGGACTGACACAACAGGCATGAGTCCTGCCTGCATCTGAACATCAACTTCTTTCTCAACTCCCTTTTTACATTCTTGACATTTTCTCTCATTTTTCTTGTGTACAACACATTCAATGTCTTCCAGGAGAGTCTGAAAATGTGCGCTGTTATCCCCATATTTAAACGACATCACCTCTACCCTCGCTCTATGCTGGATTTCACTCCACCTGCCTGTGATCGATCAAAACAGCTATAAACATTTTTAATTTCCGACATGATTCGGCAGCAAAAGCACTTCAGTTAGTGTTAGGAAATGATAGTGGCTTTGGTTAAATGTTCACATCGTTAATAAGTCACTGCTGATATTTTCAGTATTTAACCAAGTGCTGTCAGTGCCTAAACAGAACGATTTACTCATAGTTTGGTCGCCATGAGTGGATAGTGTAGAAAAACATTGGCAGAACATTTTGTGATTTGGCAGATGAATTAATTAACGTTTCCTCGTGCGGTTCATAAAAGACGTAATTCAGAAAGCAATGCATCTTCTACTAGTAGCGTAGTAACGTAGCTGCAAATGTGTTGTATATGAACATAACTTATAGACAACCGAGGTGAGAGACAACTTTTATCCAAATATCCACCTACGTTCTTAAACCTCAACAATCCGAAAATCTCAACCTGAAGTATAGGCTTGCGACTATTATTTTCATTATCGATTAATCTGCAGATTATTTACATTTTAGTCGATAAAATGTTCAAAAATTGAGAAAAATGTTCATAACAATTTCTCAGAGCTCAAGTTGCTTCTTTTGTCCAACCAACAGTCCAAAACCCAAAGACTCTTCATTTACTATCATAAATGACAAAGAAAAGCAGCAAATCCTTCCATTTAAGAAGCAGGAACCAGCAAATGTTTGACATTTTTGCTTAAAAAATGATTGAAACGATTATTTGATTAGGCAATAGACAACTTTTTTGCTTTAACTTCTCATTATGAAGTAAATATATGTTGCACAGTATAATGGCTAAAGAAAAATGACACCATCCACGTTTAGATTGGTTCCCTGTAAGCCTCGCTTTCACTTTAGTATTCATGCTGCCACCAGGCTGGATTTTTCACGAAAAAATGAAGATTCGATTTACGGCACAAAGGAAGCACGACGGCCATTCAGCTGAACCAAAACAGGAAGAGGCATTATCCTCCCTGGTCACTTTCCCCAGGTAACAGTGGAACAAATGGATCAACTGTGGAAATTATCCCCTTCAAAAGAAAAAGGATCCCACAGATGGAGTAGGCAAAGAAGGTGAAGAAAGAGAGTGATAGAAACCGAGGTAAAACAAGAGCGAACAGACAGGCATTCACTCAATGAGAAGCGCTCCAGTGTTGTTTGGAAATCTTTTCCCCCGTCAGTATGTGTTTCCCCTTACCACCAGGACTTCAGAGGGTTCAAAACCAACATTCTCCAACCAACCAACATCAGTAAGCAACACCTGCCTACTTATTAATACAACCAGGTGTTTACTCTGCCTTTATCACAGCACTGAGACCAGAGTTTCTAGGTCCAATCGGAATTCTTACAGTTGCATTTGCTTTGAACAGTAGCCAGGCTGCTAGCAGTAGCCATATTGCTAATGCTGTCTTTGTGACTAGGGTGCCAACAATAATACCACTTGGAAAAGCTGGAGGGGAGTTTTCTATTTCCACTTTAAGTTTTTGAGTCCTCCAACAATCCACACTTGCGGCACTCATTCAGTATCTAAGCCACCTCTTTTGAAATTTACATATTTCCCTAAACACTGCATCCTTATCTAGTGAACCACACTCGGAACATTTCACAAGAACAACCCTGCTAAAAAAATTCAACTGGAAGCTGACAAACAATAATACATTTTTAAAGATATATTTAAAGACATTATCACATTCTAAGTCAGGATTACAGCATTTAACTGGTCTTGAGGTCATCGGATGCTTCAGTGTTCAGGCCCTAAACTCTACTACTTCTTGTTCCTCCCAATCACCCAACAGCTCCAACACACTATAGGCATTCTTCCCAGCAAGCCCCCAGTTTAAAGGAGCATTCTGCACTTTATTTCTTCTCCTTCCAGTCCATAGTGGCATCATTATAAGGGCCTATTATGGCGTTAGCGAGGCCGACTCACAGACTAAATGCCTTGTTTCTGTCCGCCATGGTAGTTTTCTATAAAGCCGCAGCACCCTCCTTCAACAGAGAGGCCCCTTCATCACGCTGCCCTCCTCCTCCTCCTCCTCTCATCCTCCTCGCTCTCTTCTCCCTCAGACACAGACAAGCCTTTATCTGCCCATCATGTGCTCACTCTCTCTTTCTCTTTTTTTCTCTAGCCTGACCCTGTTTTCCACAGGCATGCCGGTTAGGATTTTGGGGGGGAAACAAACAAACAAACACACACACACACACACACACACACACTGATGGCTGATTTGGAAAGCCAGCTAAATATTTTATCCATGGCTGCGCTATCAGTCTGTGTAGCTTAATACCGATTTGATGTTATCTCCTAAGTCTTTCCAGCAGTTTTTTTTTTAACATTTTATTTTCTGGTCAAATAATCTCTTCATATCTGCTATGCTACATCTAAACTGTGCACCATGTCATCTCGCTGTGTTCGGGCATCGTCTTTTTTTTAGCTCTCTGGCTGGCAGACATGTAGATGATGGTAAAGAGCTGCACCAAACTTATTGTTTTTAATCTCAAATTACTTGACTATTTTTATGAGGCGACTCATCATTTGGACAAAAAAAAAAAAAAAATTCTTCATTGCAGTTTCCCAGAGGTCAAGGTGACATCTTCGCATTGGTTTTGCTGTCTGACCAACAGTACAAAACCAAAAGACGCTCAGTTTACAATGATGATGCACAGATAAAAGCACCAAATCCTCGAATATGAAAATCTGGAATCAGTCAGTTTTATCAAAATTCTGACAGTCAATAAGTCAAACAAACGGCACGGAGTGTATCTCAACAGATACAAAAGACACAAAAGATTGAATCCCAGAAGGCTTTTCTGCATAGTGTTGGCTGATAAAACTCACCAAAAACAGATTAGATTATCAAGAAAAGGCGGAGTTCATGGTGAAGTTGAAAGAGAGTTCACCCTTCTCTACATCACGAGTCCAAAGTCGTGTCATCATCTTTTTCCAAATTGTGACCTCTCCCTTCAACCCTTCAAAACCTTCATCGGCCCTTTTATTGAAATATCTTGTGGTCATAGTCGAGTTATCAAGAGACCCAAACCATGTGAGTCTGAATTACAGAAAAACGTGCACAAAATGATGTACAATATTTACAGAACTTTCATTCTGATGCAGCTGTGTGGCCTTGAAAACAGGGTCTGTGTCAGTCAAAATAGCCCATTAATTACAAATCACTTAACATTACAGCTTGTAGTTTTCCAAGACATATAGATTTTACACGTTTCAGGCAGCCAGTGATGTTCCTTTCTTTCTCTACAGCATGGAAACAAACTTAGGAAGATTTGAAATCTGCCGTCATCATGTTACTGTGATGTTGTAATGGATTGCAGACATTGTACAATCTGTCTGCGTTTCCCACATAATGACAGCATATATTTGACAACAATAATAGAAGACATGATGCTCGCTGCAATGGATTGCATAACTCCAACTGATTTTCTGAGCATATAAAAAAAAAGGGATGCAAAGTGATCACCAGTAATGAAAAAAATGGATGATTTGGAGTTTAAGGGCTAAATATTCAATAAAAACCAGTATACGGGGTTTCCTGCAGTGTTTTATTTTAGGTATGAAAGCAAAGATGACCTCAGCTAACCTCATAAACAGTTTGGGAGTCGAGATGGATTGGCAAGGCATAGATATCATTATGTAAGACACATGCATGTACAAATAAATTATTGTGTATTACTAAAGATTGAAATAAAACTTTATTGATCGGGAAAGTTCAGCAGAACTAGCTACACCGGACGACAAACTATATGAAGTAATTAAATGAACTTAGCAGCTACAACTTTAAAGTGATGAACACATTAATGCATCAATAATAATATAAAATAGGCCAACATTATTTTAAAATATGCTATTCTACATAATGAGTATATTAATTTTGATTTATACTTTTACTGAAGTAAATTTTTTGGTTTGAACAGAGTATTTCTACTCTGTGTTGTTGCTGCTTTTACAAGATCTGAGTACTTCTTCCACCTCTGTAAATTGAGCTCCCCAAAAGTGAAGCCAAAACATCTGGATGGCCCCCTGGTGGTGGGCTGCAGTATATGTCATAAACCCCTCCCCCTAAAAACTCAAGGTACACGTCATGTTATTGTGTGTGTCATGTTAGGTAGTTCTTATCACGCTGATGTTTGTTCAAGTGTTCATTTTTCTGATCAGTTTGGTTTTATTTAGTTATTTGATGCTAGAAAAAGGAGGTGAAACGTCATGATTGACAGCTGAGCACTGCTCCAATGCCTGATCACTACTGCGCAGTATCTGGCTCCAAGATGGCAGCACTCGTATTCGGTAAATTTTGGCTCCATTTTTGTACAGTGGGAGGAATTGGAGACATCTTTATTTATGTCCATGGTCTGATAAGTTTTTTGTAGAAAAAAAGTATAATAACCACATTAAGAACCTTAAATTAATGTGAAAACAGTCTTATAGTGTCAGACTCTGCACATACATCATTCTACACAGTGAAGCTCAAACATTTAACTGGAGGAACAAGGAGGGTCGTGTGTAGTTTGACCTCACTGATGCCTGGAGAGAAATGGTCCTGTTATCTCATTCACAAAATCATGTATCTGTGTTTTATCTGATTTCTAAAACTGATATTACAATTTTTTCATCGTCGCTGTAGAAAAGCTACAAGTTTGACCTCCTTCGGGCTGAGAGAAGGTGAAGATGGTCAAATGAAGAAATGCAGGATGGATGACCTACAGGGGACTGAGGTGAATGGTTTCTACAAGCTGACTTCATGCGCTGCACAGAATTTAAAAACTCGCATGACGTGCATGTGATTTGGAAAAAAAGGAAGCGGAAGGGAAATGCGCTGCGCATTACTGAGCAACTTCCTCCTTGTCTTGCCACAGCAGCCGCCATGTTCACCGTCTATACGATCATTTTCTCCCAACTGCTCGTCTGATTTTTCGTGGTTAGCCAACGCGTCACACGTGGTCAACGCTCAATGTACCTCCTCCTCCTCACCACCTCTCGCCTGCCTTATCAGCTCCACAGAGCTGGAATATCCCCAGTTTCTCCTGTTCATTTAGCTACTCCTTTTAATGTCTTCCCTTCCTTTCTCTCATCTTTTACATTTTCTGTCTTTCTTCAGCCCCGTCTCCTCCTGACGTTGACCCCTGTCCTCTTACCAGCGCTGGTCCTTGCTCCCTCTTCACCTCCCGTCTTTTCTTCTCATACTCTAATGTCAATTTTCTCAGCTTCCTCACACTTGTCCACCTTCCTCCCATCCTCCATTTTGTCCCCTGACTGCTTACCTTTCTTGTCACTACTGTCCCCCTCCATCCTGTTTCCTTTTATTTATTCTTTTCCTCCTCTTAACCTCTCCTCACATGTCCTTTTTTTCATTTATCTGTTTTCTTCAATGTCCTGTGATGTCTTACACCTTTTTCATCCTTTAATTTGTCCTGCCATCCTCCCATTTTCGCTCCTGGTCCCTCCTTTCCTTTTTACACTTTTTCTTGTCCCTTTGAATCCATTATCCATCCTTTGATCCTCTTCACTCCTCTCCTGTTATGTCCCTCTTTATTCTCTCCTCCTCTCATCTTCTTTTCATTGTTCTAACATCACACTCTTCTTCTCTTCTCCCCATAATTCACCTTGTCTGTATCTCATGTCGTCCCTTAACATTTCTCTTATGCTGATGTGACTTTATATAAAGATGGATGATATGAGAGCTCCCGAGAGCTGATGCCAAAACATCTGGATGGCCCCCTGGTGGCTGGCTGAAGTATAGGTCATAAACCCCTCCCCCTCCATGTTAGCAGATGGGACATGGGCCAAACTAAAAACTCAAAGTACACGTCAAATAAATTTTTCTCAAAGATGGTTTCTGTCATTTTAATTATTGTTTAATTAATTTCATTATTATTTAGCTATTTGATGCTATAAAAAGGGGGTGAAACGTTATGATTGACAGCTGAGCCCTGCTCGTGACCGAGTCAGGCGGATGTATGGGCGGGAACTCGATACTGCGGCTCCACTGCCTGATCACTATACTGTGCAGACTCTGGCTCCAAATGACATCACCAGCTTAAGATGGCAGCGCTCGTAGCCAAGATATTTTGGCATCATTTTTGTGCAGTGGGAGGAGGTGGAGATGCAGCGGCCATCTTTATTTATGTCAACGATAGAGACCACAGAGAGGTCAAACTTCCTGCCAGACCTCTTACTGACAAACTGTTATAAACCTCCAATAGGACAAATCCAGCTACTTTGCAGATTAAGATTTTACTTTTAAAAAATGCATTTTTTTCCTGCTACTCTACTCTAACTTTAACTAACGTGTTAAGTATGTTTTTATGATTTGTTTTGGAGCTAAATTTGTCCTGTTCTCATCTTCTGTTAAGTCATCCCTACTGATAAAGGCAGAGTGAGCGGAACTTTCCTAAAAAATTATGCACAGACTCATTCAAAAATAATCCCTGTCAATCATCACTCTATAAGTGTGAGAAACTCCCCTGTGCCTGTGTATTTTTATTTGGCTTTGGTTGGGATGTTTCTTGGGGTAACTTAAGCAGAAAACCACATATAAGTAGTAACTAACACCTTACTTCTTCTTGACCTCAGTGGTTCCCCTGCTGGTTATGTAGTGGTATTGCAGGTTGGGACTCTTGCACGAGACTGCATGCGTCCAAGCCTTTTATAAACTTTGCACGAGCTTTATTAACAATGTGACAGGAATTATCAATTAAAGGTGTGAGGAATTAATTCTTAATATCAGCCAGAGTTAGTGTCTTTCTGCCTCCCAATATGTGTCTGACTTTGTCATAGTCAACTCAATACAACGTGTTGTCTGGCTTCAATCTACCATCGCTGTGATCTCATCTAACGAAATGTTTGATTTCCTCTTTTGGTCCATGGCTGTTCCTGACTAAACCCACGTCTGCATTATATAAGAGGAAATCACAAGACGCGTGCCGTCAATTTAAGTTGATTTGAGATTTATAGATCACAGGCGTGCAAGTTAGAAATGGGATTCTCAGAACCTGCTTGAGCAAGGTTTGTTATTCTCAGCATCTTTTATGAATCACCAAACACCATCAGAAATTATATTAGGTGTAAGTTCATGAATAGAAGATTTTTATAAATGAGGTGTTGTTGAGCTGGAGACGAGAGTCGGTTGCAGTCCTACTCATTCTGCCTTTAACCACCCCTATTTAGCATTTCTAAGCAGCACATAAACATGTAGTAAAAGGTTTGTAACACACTATAATTAATTTAGCACATTATAATTTAACCATAACTCCTCCTGTGGATAAGTGGAGGCTGGTGTTAACAGATTAGGGATAGACCAATTATCAGATTTGATATTCAGCATTTTTCAGATTATCAGTGTCTGTGTTTTTTTTCTTTTTCTTCCAATTGCCAATAAAAGAAATGAATTTAAAAATGTGCTACTTTGGCTCTGATGAAAAACAAAACAAAAACACTCATTCCAATAATCGGAAAGATGTTGAATATTGGATTCAATTATTGGCCGATAATCAGTTGACCCCTATATAAGTATAATTTACTTTAAGTTGTACTTTTGAGACATGAATACATTTTTTAAAAATGTTGCCAGAAAATTACTTTTGATATTTAAGTACATTTACTTTCTGACACTTAATGACTCGTACTCAAGTACCAAAGAAATACTTTGGCACAATATCTGTACTTTTACTCAAGTATGACTTTTGGGTACTTTTTACAACACTGGATTGATGCAGTAAAATATGTCTTCATGGGGTAAGTTATCATTTTTGACAAGTATTAAGTCTAGATAATAAACATTTAAAATGACCTTGTATTTGCTTAAATCCAGCCTACTGAATGTTAAATATGATCCTCCATCTTTGTTTTACTTCTTCCTTTTCTTCCACTCCTCTCATCCAACGCTTAATTTTTATTAATCTCCTCCTCCCTTTATTTTATCCTCCTCTCCTCTCCTCTCTCCTCTCCTCCTCCCTTTGTTATGCTAAAGGTTGACGCTGCTTGTGAGCGCGAGACACACAGAGACGCTTTTAAAGGAGAGTAGAGCGCTCCAGCTCTTCTTCGTCGTCTACTTTTTTTTTTTTTTTTTAAATCCGTCAAAGATCCAATAGCGTGTGCGCGCGTCGTGGACATGGAACATAATTCTAGTGAGACGGAGGGGAGGAGGCGCGTCCCCGAGGCTGAGGAGGAGGGGGGACGGGAGGAAGCCAGTCAGCCATCCAGCCGCGCGCATGCTCGCGACAGCAGGTGCCCGACCCCCCTCCACCCTCCCACCCCTCCTGAAAAAAAACTAATTTGCATTGCTAATGAGCACCTCTGAGCCTCCTCCCCCTCCATTTTGGGGGTAAAAAAAAAGCTTCTAATATGGCGACATGTTTTTATTCGTGTTCTCCTTTTTCTACCCTCCCAAAAAACACGAAAAGGACAGAAGAAAAACTCATTCCTATCATGATATTAAGGTTAGGGCAGCAATATTAAAATACTCTGTTTAACAAGAAACATGAATGGAGAAATCACTGTAGCAATATAATATAAAACATAGAGTTTTGATTATGGAAATGTTCTTAATTTGGGGTTAATGAACCGATTTAAGCAACAGATTTACACTGGGAACAATAGAGTGAGGCTGCACATCCCAATGAGCTGTTAAATGATCAATTAATCAGTCGATCCAGAGGGAGACTGCTGCTAATAATAAGAACCAGTGATGATAAAAGAGCAGCCAGTGTGGAGAGGGGCTTCATGAAGGGCTTCAACAACAACAACAACAACAACAGTGAGAGGGGCTCACAGTAGAGTGAAGCGCCAAATTCCCAACAAGCAGCCTCCTTGTCTATTGTGAGGGGAGAGAAGAGGCTGGCCGAACCTCCAACCTCCTGACAGAAAAGATCCTAATAATAATAATTATAATGATAATAATAATAATAATGTTTCCCTGCTTCCTGCGCGCTGACCTTGTTTACATCCCACACATGGTTGACTGGATGTGATTATGATGTGATTTCAGTCCGTCTGTCCGCCGCCATGTGCGTGCGTTTTTTTTGTTTTTTTTACACGCGCTTCGAAGATGGCTGAGACCACCCCCCCCCCCCCCCACACACACACACACACACACAGAGCCCGCCCCCTTTTTAGTCTCTCTCCTTCTGCGGGCATTGTATCTATAATATTCTCAGGTTTTATTGCACTGTTGTTGTTATTGTTGTTATTGCTGTCAAGGCCCTTGGGATGCTGCTATTAATTCTCCAGGCTACACGCGCTGGAAGGAAACACACACACACACACAAGCGTAGATGACAGACATGTCAGATGCACAGTTAACATTTGACCGTCTATGTTTGGGGGGGGGGGGGGGGGGGGGGGGGGGGGGGGGGGGGGGGGGGGGGGGGGGGGGGGGGGGGGGGGG
>JBBPCS010001937.1:0-14245 GCA_037974645.1 Hollardia meadi
TGTTCAACTAAATATAGACTTATACAAAGAGAATGCAATGCAATTACACTCAGGTCTCTGTGGCCACTTAGGCCTGAAATAGCACGAGCTAGGCAGCACTGGGAGATTTATTGGAACCCAGAGTCTTCACCTTCCTCCGGGCTGGGAGCACGGAGCGAGTCCCAGGTGAAGGGCTCGGCTTGTTGCTGGGATGATGCTCGCTCAGGCCAGTGGGACCCTTGTGCATTATACCCCCTAAAGGTGTATTTTGCCAAACACAGTGTGTGCCAGTGTGTGTTACTATCTTTTTAAAATAAAGTTTGTGCTGCCCCTCCGATGCCACAGTATGAATAATTCTATTTCCATTTATTCGTCTGGCTTTTATCTTTGTGAGACATATGAATCACCCTGGGCTTGTGTCCCCAAGCGAGTGTGTTTTTATCTGCCTGTTGTTCTTACTTTTCCTAAAATTTTCTCCTCTCTCCAGTGGTCTTTAATCTCTCTCATCTGTGTTCTCGCTCTCTTTCTTTCTTCCTCCCAGCCCTAGCCACCACCCCATGCGTCTGAGCACCGCTGGTAGCGGTAGGTATTTCAGGGCCGTCCCTACCCTCCTTCTTCAAATGTCATCCTGTCATGTTGTCACGTGGCATTTTGAGCAAGTCCTCAGGGGCTGGGCTGTTTGAAGTATTGATTAAAGTGCCCTCGTCCCCTGAGTGCCATTACGTAAGAGAGATGCAAAAATCCACAAAGTCACTGAGAGGGAGGGACAGAGGGAACATAAAGAGAGATAGCGGGAAAGCAGGAGGGAAGGAGAAACTGTGAGGGAGCACAAAAGAGATGGACGAAGCAGAATGAGGGATTGAGAGGAAAAGAAGTATGAGGGTAGAGAAGTGTGTGATCTGTGGATGAGGGGAAGGCAGCATCTGAATCTGTGGCACACTCATCAGAAAGGAGTAGAAACTTGGACATCTGCGAATGAGTGTCGTAGATCAAGCAGCTAAAACAAAAAGGCCAGTGAAGGAAGGTATCTTTGTACTCCATCATTATTGTCGTGTCTTATCGCGGGAGCACGGACATTGTTGAGATGTGTCCACAGAGAAGCCGAAGTAGAGCAGATTTCCTTGCAGACAGAGATGAGGAAAGAGAAAGTGGGTAAGGTTCTCAGAGGGATAAAATTCTTTTTACTTACCACAAGTGCAACAGAGTACAACAGAAAGAATCAATCATTTGACAGTTGAGAGTTTCTTGTTTCAGATGTTTGGTGGCGGCTGCACAATCCAGGATCCTCCAAATGTGCATGCTGATGGGAAAGTCAAGCTGCTCGTGAACATATAAAAACTGATATTGTGTAAGATTTTGTATACTTCACATCAGTGCAAGTGAGCATTCTACATGCAATTAGCAGTAAAAAGCGAGGTTGAATGTATGGCCACTAAAAACGGGAAAGGCTCTCTCTCTCTCTCTCTCTCTCTCTCTCTCTCTCTCTCTCTCTCTCTCTCTCTCTCGGCGTGGTTTGATTTGTCCTTTCTGGGCTACTGTGGAAACATGATGGTGCAACGTGATGGACTTCATGGAAGACGACCTGCTCCTTCAAAGGTGACAAAAACACAATGATTCTTTGTTGTAGGGGATTATATACTAATGAAAACACACTATAATTAGGATTATTATATTCAATTTCTGGCTATAAATCCCCCCAAAATCCTACACACTGGTTTAAGGTATGGTTAGGGCTGCGTAGGGTTTAGCAGCATGACGGGAGACAAAAACACCCATGACATGGATAATCCAGGGTGTGGGAAGGACCTGGATTGAAGATGTTGATGTCCACCCCCTCCACCCACACAACACACATACATACAGGAAGGATGGTCCTTGTTACACAAGGTCTTCGTTTGACACGCAGGACTCCCCACCATGATCTACGACCCCTCTTCAAAGATGTCAGAGATGAACGTTACTGCGAGGACAGACTCAATATGTGACCTTTGATCCAAGTCAGACCCTTGAACTGCAGATTATTCGCCTGGTGCTTCAGGATGGGCATACAGATGTGTGATGTGTGAGAGTTCTTATGCGTGTTAAATGCACTATTAAATGACGTGAATGTGCAGATTTTCCTCAAAAGACACTAACTCAGTATTCTTGTGTTCCATCAACCATTTTTGAATTTATATTGGCATACTGCTATGACTACTGTTGTGAAAACAACTCCCCAAAAAGCTGAATATAAAATTATCCAGTGTGCATTGTTGTGAACGGTTCTTCACTCTTGCCTTTTTTTTTTTCCACTCATGAATCATCTGCCCACTATTTAAATCTCACTGGTGGTTCAAAACTTTTGGTTTTGTCTTGTTTTGTCAGCACTTTGTTATTGCAGGAAGGATTTTTGCGTTTTGGAAATCTGTGTCTCTCCCACCATTTATTTTTCAATTTTGGGACATCTTGAGCTTCTTTTTGCCTTTGAATAAAAGACATGTATTCTCAACACTCTCTGTAGAGTGGTAGTGGCGGGTTCCACAATCCCCTTGCCGGATTAAGATTGCCTCTTGAACCTTGAAGAGTTTACAGGAAAACTTTGCATGCATAATCCAGCACAATTTTATCTAACTGGCATCAGCCTCACGGTTTACTCCTTGTTCTTTTTACACGATATCAGAGCTGTATTAAGTCAGACATATTGTTATATTAGCACTAACCCTGTTCGTTCATCCAAAAAATCTATACAAAACAACATGGTCATTCTGCTAAAGTGTTTGCTGAAGTAAAGGAAACTGCACTACCTTTTACCAAAGTAACCACTGGTGTTGCCCAATGAATGAAAGTGATATCATGAGGATTTAAACTTTAGGACAACAGTTTGCTGGCCAAAGAAGCTTCAGTGCAAAATTCAAGCCTATAGTCAGCATCCTGGTCTTTTTTCTCTCTCTCAATCTAACTGTGCACTTGCACTACCTCATCCAAAGATTTTTCTTATTCTTTTGCTCTCCATCTCAGCATGATATTTCAATTCTGGTTCCACTAGTCTTTGATTGTTTCTGGTACACTGCAGGTTGAAGAGATGAAACATCTCTGTCCCGCTTGTCTCTCTTTTTGTGCCTGGTCTTTTTTTCCCCCTGTGCTTTTATCTTAGCAGTGTCTTGTTGGCCTGCTGTCTCTCCTCCAAACAGAGAGCAGACCTTTCTCATAATTAACTCCAGTGACTTTCTCCTACCCAGAACCATTCCTCTGCCAGCACATGAGGACCGGGGCAGTGTGTCTTTGATTTTATGAGTCAGAAAGTTCTCTGTAAGGCATTTGTAAGTTGAAATAAAAACAGAATGTTCCTTATCTACAGCAAAGCGAAGATCTCTGCAGGTAAATATCATTTGAGTGAGCTCCTGTATGATGGCTGCATGTTTTTTTTAAAGCGTCCTATAAAAGGCTTTCCACTCTGGCAGCAAAACCGACTCATCTGCCTCCCTGTTTGACTGCGTCACTTTCTCTCTGGAGGAAGACCAAAAGGACTGTTACATTTAAAGGAATTTTAGAGCAGCCTACTGTCTAACTTTACCTCTGTATATACCAGGACGCCCTTCATGATAAGAGTCGGACTCTTCTCAGTTATTGTAGCATTGAGTTTTAGCAAAGTTGCAATAAAGCAGTCCAGTGACAGCTGCAGCCACTGGTGTGAGCGTTGTTGGTGACAGATTTTAAAAGAATATATGAATGCTACACGCACATCACTTCCCATCGCTTTTCTTAAAAGCGTCATTCATAAGCCATAGTATCCCGCCTCTATCATGTGAGGACACTTCTGGGCCCAGGAGCAGTTGGTAGCTTATTTCTCTACCTGGCCATAAAATCCTAGCCTCGACCGGCATTAGACGGAGCCAGCTTCCCAAAAATGTACTTTACAAAGTGGTCTGCCTAATGATCTAATGATTACCTAATATTTCCAAGGATTGAGCTTCTCTCTTTGAACTCATCTTCATCATCTCTCTATCAACGTGCCTGTAAGCCCCCTCCTGCTGATATCAGAGATAGGACGTGTTAGCCAGCTAGTGCTTATGTAACACCCCCAGCTCCCACATGTATATACGCATCTAAGTGCTTGTGACGGAGCGGGGAGGAAGGGTGTCGGGGCTCACTCCGAGGGACATTCTCATGAGTGTCAGGACTCACTTTGAAGATTAAGAGGGGAGATATAGTTGTGCCATGCTGGAGACTGGAGCAACTGCAGTGCGACTCCAGCTCTGCAGGAGGAACTCAAGGCCAATAATAATGAGCACACAGAGACGAACATATGGCTGCTTGTTCACCACTGAATGGTGACTTAAATTTCAAAAAATCAACTCTGTGCTGTCACCAAAGTAGTATCCTCCAAATACAACAAAAGCAGGATGCAGCTTCTGCTTGTTGCTAAGCAATACCCACCTGACACCTGCATATTTAAGCTTTCAATCCATCTGTCTGAGTCTATTTTAACCCCTTGTTTCGTCTGGCCCTAAACAAAACTCTCAGAAATGCTTAATATAAAGGAATTACTGCATGAATTATTGAGACACATGCACACGTGCACATCCACATAAACACACCAATGTGAGGTCAGCTGGTTGACTCCGTATGGGGCTGACTCGGCTGACCTCATGGCTCACGGGTTACCATCCATCACAGTCCATCCTGCCCAAGGTGAGTGTTTGTGATCAGGCGGCCCGCAGAGCCGCTGAGACAGCCAACCGTAGAGAGCTTCAGGGGTCAGAGGTCACGCCTTTTCCCACAGTAGCAGAGGGGGCTTGTCTCTGTTCACTGTCACCTCATCAACACACTCATGCCGTTTGACCCCAATGAATGATTGAGACAGAGTAATCCTTGTTTCAATAAAAGTAAATGGAAGAAAGTCTTGTAAACACAATTTTGTAAGCAGATTAATTCCAATTTGAGAATTGCTACATTGCGTGCTGTGGCAGCTCTGTAAGCCCACTTGAGTTACTGAAGTCACCCCAAGTGCAAATGTTATTTTTAGTATGAGGCCGACACTGTTTCAATCTCTGACACCATTGAATCTAATAAGTCACAGTGAGAGCTGAGCAGCTAATTAGTCACCTAATTGTCTAATGAGCAAAACTCTGTGTTACTGAGCTTTGCTGTTGCTGATTGTAGACGAATATGGTGCCAAATCTTTACAACCCTCCTGTTCCAGCTCTAACTCTAAACTAGCACCAGGGAATGTGAGAATGATAGAGTCTGACACATGTTTGCAGTGAATTGGGACCCCAGTAAATGTTTTAAATACTCTAGAGTAGAGAAAGCTGTTGACTGGGGAGAGCAGCAGTCACCCGTGGGACAGTCTGGAGGTCTAAGCTATGGAAAATGTCAGAGTCAATGTCGAAGGAAACCCATCTAAAAGACAGAGGCGTTAAAAAGGATGGTACCGGTTGTAGTGTTCTTCTATTTCTGTCCCCCATTTACCTTCCTCTTGTTCCTATCCTCACCATCGAGAGCCTAATCATAGGAATGAAACCTCTTTCAAAATCACATCACATTGACATCAGTAATAATAAAAATTATGAAGGAATTCAGTTTTGCAACAGAGACGTCATGCACCATATATTAAGATAAGTAAGTTTGAAAAAGGAAACTAATATCATTGTTAATTCACTACTTCTCCGTAGGTGAACAGGTCAAAGTGTGTGTTAAGACAGAACACAAAGTGAATTTCAGGCGTGCTGTCGTTCCATACAAAGACAAATGAAAAGAAAATGCAAAGATGCATCCACGCAAGTTGAAATTTTCGCCCCCGTCACAGGACTTTATGAATCTGCTTCACATATGGAGATGAGAGGAAAAAGAAGAGAGAGTGGAGGAAAAGAAAGAAAGAACTGGTAAGTTCAGCCAGAGGCTGAGCTGAACACACCCAGACACACTTATACACACACTGTCAGTGCTAGCTATCCTACAGCTAGTGTACGTGAGTTGTCTGTGGCAAAAAAACGCAAATGTTCAAGGGGTGAAGCAACACGTTGCTTTGCTTTCCGTCTGAACACAACTTTATACCTTAAGCTGGGTTAGGCCTCAATTATACACTGTAATGGCTGCGTACATGGACAGCTGTGGAAACCACGGACGCAAAGTTCTGTTCATACTACTTTCTGGAGTGTGCTTGGAGGACACATGCACAGTAGATCTGCAGGAATACTCCTTGCATGCGTATTGTGAATCAAATCAAAATGGTGACATCCTTGCAAGAAGAAGAAGAAGAGCTGCTCTGTCCGAAAAAAAAAAAAAAGCAAAGGTGAATTGCACAGATGGGGTTCGTGACGGACCTCTTCACACAGCCTCTCTTTACAAATTTGCCGTCCATTTTGTTTTTTCAGTGCATGTGTTGTTGGTGCCCTTGTCGTGCAGTGGGTCAGAAAAAATTGGAGGTAAGCACATGTCAGCCCAGAACCTACGCGTACACCCGTCTGATGATGAAATCGATGAGACACAGAACCGAATGGACGCTCAAATACTCACTTATCCACATGTAACAAGTACCCACCCCTGCTTTGCTGATAAATTTAATGGTTGTAATTTTTTTGTTTGCTAACAATTACATTTCTGTTTTTTCTTTTTTAACAGCACAGTTTTGCACTTCTAATAGCAAGTGTCGTTTATCTTAGAGAACAGATAGCAAACCACATGTATGACTTGCTCAGAAAGACTTGTATTGACGTATAGAAGCTAGTGGACATGCTAGCCCGGGGGTGACACCAGGACTTCAGCTCACTACTACATCTGGATTGCAAGCCTCCCTTTCCAAAGTCCAGCCCTCATTTGAAAAACCTTCTGTATGACAAATGAACTGTTCACTTTCTACAATCCCCTCACACCACAGCAAGTTATTCTTGTTATTCTTCTTTTTCTGCTATGTTGGCATTTAAGTGTTATTAAAGTGACCATGAAAGCTTATTTCACATTATTGTCTCAATGTAATTGTTGCCCAAATTTGGGTTTTTAAATAGTATGTGGGGCTTTTTTTAAAACAGAGAATATCTGTTACCCACATGTTTAGCGAGCGTGGGCTGGATTGTGGCAATCCGAAGCTGCAATAAAAAACAAAGCTGGAAATCAGTGACGAAGAAAACAATGGTGAAACTAAACATGGACGGATAAGATCATTGGCTACAGTCAGTCTCAAGCTAAACCTTATGTCAATCTGCACAGCTCATCAAAATGAGTAACAAGTCTTGGGTTATAACTGAAACCACCTCAGTCAGGGAGGGCACGGCGAAACAATACGTTTCTGCCTCAAGAAAAAAAAGTTTCCTTTTGTTCATTCAAGTATTTCTATGAGGGGAATATTTATTATTTTTTTCTTTCTCCTGATGTCTGTGCTCCTGCTTTCACCCTCATTTCCACATACAAACTCTCTCTGCGCAAAAAAAATAAAATAAAAAAAATAAATAGGTGCAGCTGAAAGGAGAGAATCTATCTTTACCATCAGTTGAGAGGACTCCAGGAGTGTTATTACTTTGAGCCAAGCCATTAAGCTTTTACCCCGGAGCGATCGATGGCAGATGCTGGAGGGGTTGTTTATCTTTTGTCTTCTTATCAGAGCGGCAAGGAGAGGTGGGGGCACAGAGAGGGAGAGAGGGGTGAGAGAGATACACAGGAGGAAAGGAAAGACAAAAAGGAACACCTTGTTCCAGTAGAAGCAACAACTTTTACTTATACATCAGCGCACAGTCTGTATGCCACCTTTTCATTTGCCAGAATTCATGGGAGCAGCTTGACACTTCTGATGTGGGAGATCAATGATTAGACAAGGTTATGTGAAAGGCTCACAGCCTACAGGGGAATGACTCAGTATGATAATCAGATGATCTGAAAGCCACATCATTCAGCTCGTCAACACAACAGGTTACATTATGCAAGTCCACCTGCATGTTTTCGCTTTAATATTTTATCTGACGCAATATTTTAGCTTCATCGAGGCAGCTCTCTGCTGTGTCTGGCTCTGAATCACATCAGCTGGCTCAAATGCAACGAGAATGACGGCTGGAAGGTGACTTATGAAAAGGTGGGAGACACACACACACTTACACACACACACACACACACAGGAGAAACTGCTTTTCCAAACAAGATGTGTGAGAAATCCTGATGAAAGCAGCGCGAGTCGCCACTAACGAGGAAGATGGACAAAGCATGAAGCAGAACGATGAAAAACAGCTGTCTGGGGGAGATGTTACCCTCCCTTTCTTTCTTTCTCTCTCAATCTCTGTCTCTTTTCTCAAAAACACTCAGACACACACATACACAGACTTTAACCCCTTTCATCAATACGAACTTCAAAGCCCTTTTCTTGAAATGTGTTAATTTCTCCTCATAAATAAAATAAAAACACAGCGAACTGGAATTGCAGTGATGATGAGATGTGGATTTCATCCTGCCTTACTTTTGAAAAATCCGTTTATTCGTCTACCTCTATCCCCTTCAGCGCCGGTCCTCAATTAATGCTCTTATTCATCCTCTCCGACTCTTCTACCCTCCTCTCTGCGTCCCTTGGCTCATTTCATTCAGTGCTAACTTCATTACAATTACCCAGATGATTTTGCATACAGGTGTAAGCAAAAATGCCTTTCAAATGAGATCATTTTTAACAAGCAAGTGTGCTTTCCTCAGTGTCTGGAGACTGGTTTGTTTATCTGACACAGTAAATCCGATCAGCTCACAGGCTGGGTGCAGATGGTGCAATCATATGAACCTTATAAATGATACCAAATCATATTCTCGTTTTTTAGGCTGCCAACAAAACAATGTCTGTGCATTTTGGTTTGCACGGGAGGTGTGAATCACATTGTGTTTGCCTGGCTCGAGCATTGCCGGTGTGTGCCTGTTGAAAGGACCCATTGATAGGCCCGAGGCCTGGGCATTTCCTGCTGAGCGGCTGCTGACAGCACTAACAGTGCTCTGGAGAGCTGCCTGTCAGCAGCTTCCACTCTCCATAAAACAGCAGCTTCAAGTATCAACAGCTTCTGGAGGTGAACAGGGGTCATCGTGAAGGTGAGGTGGGACCAAGGTCCCAAAACTGGCTCTCTCCAATATTTTTTTCACTCTGTTGCAGCACCTTTCATTTGAATGCAGCCAGTCTGGAGGCATGGCGGGGTGCCAACGCTGGGGGCTCTGACAAAGAAACGTAGGGTCATCTTGCAAATTTGAAACTGGCTCAACTTTTGGCCAAATACATGCGAGTGCACATTTGTACTGTTTACCTTGTGACTGTCATGTAAAATAAAATAATTTGCAGCCGTGATAACTCTCCACAGTTGTAAAGTCCTGCCTCAGAGTTTTATAAACCTCTGTGCACTATATTGTATTGTATTGTATGTGTCTTACAAGTACCCGAAACAACATGTCCACAACAACATAGAGCCTTGCCTTGTTTTAACAGCTTACTCTTTATTACATGTCACTTCGTCATGTTCATATCAGGATCTTGTCTGAGTTGTCTGTCTTTGATCTGAATATACCTCCCTGGGCAACATACAGTATGTTACCATGCTGATCTACCTGGTTAAAAGTGAACCAGGTTTGTGATACTGGAGTCAGACCAGTTAGTTAAGACCAAAGATAGCTGATTAACCCACGAATGTTAGTCATACTGGTCCCTGAATTCAATTTTCAGACCACTTTTCATTTGATGTTTCCAACTTTATGAGTTTGTGCTTTTTCACAAAGACATTTTGACGAGTCACATGAGGAAAAGCACAGGTGTGAATAATAATAATACGCTGCTTCAGTTTTGGGGTCTTGGTATTGTGTATGCAGGCTCGCTGTTACACTGTTGTGGCTTCCTGGGACACTCAAATAGAACAGATCCATAATTAATGTGACAAAAGGTTTTTATGGCAAGTCAAAAAGGGAAGCTGCATTTCTACTCTTTTGACACGGGTGAGCCACATCGAGACATTTTCCATCTTCAAACGCCTGAACATCCTGCTGCTGAATTGTGACACAGCATGTGTTTTGCATTATTTTTTTTTAGACTCACTCATGCCATACCTGCCCAGTAGGCATTGTCAGAAGTTCCCTGCTGCAGTTAAATCACCTGACTGCTCTTATGATCAGCCACCTGCCTGCACAGCTGCTGCTCATTTGCTCGTTTGCTCGCCAGGATCCATAGAGGGCAGTTAGCAGTGTAGTTTGCCAGACTGTTTATGTTGCTTAGCTGCTGTGGGGTTTTAGCTGTTCTTTGCTTCACTATACCTGTTGCTGATGATGTGTGTTCTGATTCCTGGGTTGTCTCTTACTACCGCTGACCAACTGTAAATCTGACATTTTATAGAGGATACAGTTTATGGAGTAAACGGCATTTTGATAACATTTTGTCCCGTCAGTGAGTTGCTTTTTGTGTATGTGTGTGTGTGTGTGTATGTGTGTGGGGGTGGGGGGTGTTGTTTTTATTTTGTGAAGCACTTTAAGTTGCTTGCTGTATGTGCTATACAAATAAAGTTTGATTGATTATTGTGTAGACTGATTTCACAAGATATTCTTAAGATTCAAGAAGTGAAATGGTCATTATATAACACAAGATTATACTGTGTTATATGAAACAGAGATAGTTCCCTAAGCTACATACAAAAAATCTAAAAAAGCTAATGAATAAATAATAGAGACACAAAAAATAACCACATTTCAAAAAATAAAAACTATTTAGTCTCATCTAGAGAGAGGTAAACAATTTAGAGAAATTACAACACCTTTTCACCACAATCACCACTTCTTAATAGCAGAGTGAAATCAAATGATACAAAGACTCTGATGATTCTCATCGCCACGTTGGTTTCATCATAATCAGTTCAACAGGCATGCTGTGAGCTCGGCTGACCTCTCTGACTAAAGTTAACTTCAAGCAAGTTGAAGTATTCCTCATGGCACTTGGTCATTTTATCGAGCAAAGTGATGGCAAGAATGTTGCACATGAGCAGTGCTTTGTTCATCATTCGCACACAGCCACACAGGTAATGTACGGTACTCTATTACAATTTCTGAAGGTAAGAAATGATGCAACTTGATGCAATGGCAATTTCTAATAGTGCAACACAAAATAAATACTTTTCAAGGACTAAGGAGGAGATTTAAAAATGATGTCTACCAGTGAATAATAACTGAGGTACAATGTAACATTTTTGCATTTTTTATTGACAGAAAAGACAAATATATATATTCATGAGTATTAAAGGAATAGTTTGGCATTGGAGGAGCTTTTTGGGAGTTAAATGAGAAGATTGATAACACTATCATCACTGCACAATTAATATTAAGCTACCAGGAGGAGCCGGTTAGCTTAGTGTAGCATAAAGACTGGAAACGGGGAAGCAGCTAGCCTAGCCTAAAAATCCACTTAGTAGCACCTCTACTTTTTCAGGAAAAGTCTGCATAACCTGCAACATTGCACTACACTTCAGTTTTTTTGTATAAATTAAACAAATGTGATATGATTTTTTTAATTAGTGAGCTTTAGAGAGGCAGGCAGTAAAATGAGAGGTCCCCTTGACTCTAATTTAACCTGGGTGGACAATGTTTCAGGTGTCACTCATGTCCGGGAACAAACCATTCACCATATTGCGCAGTCCTGTTGCATAGGAAGGTCTTTAGTCATAGTATGATCACATTAAAGATTTCCGAAGACCGTCTTCATGGTATCGCTACAGCCTGCCAGCTTGTAGTTGCTCTTTCAGGAACAGCTGTGTACTGAGTGCCAGCTGAAATCCCTGTCAGATAACCCAGAGTTCACCCTGCACTGACACTTTCCCGCTGGCTGTCCACCCTGTCACTCGCCATGACCTTTATCACTTATCACCAGTCTGGTCCAGGCATACACGCACGGAAACACATAAACGCGCACAGATGGCTTTTCAGACGACCACATGCACACTTGTAGAAACTTAAAGTCAGACACATGGGCACACTTGACCACAAATATTTGCTCTTTTACTTTCTCCCACTTTTATAATCACGATGGATGACGCTCTTTGGTCACACCGGTGTTTACCGAACCATCCAGCATCCGTGCTTATTTTGACGGTATTAAATGGCATCGAGGATGGCTATGAATGCTTCCTGGTTTCATAATTCGGAATGTGCATGTGAATACATTGAAGCGATTAGTGTTAATATGGGGCTGTGCTCTGCATCACTCGGCTGTCAGATAATGGGCGACCTGCATTCAGAGCATCCTCACCCCTAAAAGGATCAAGATTGTCTCTGATACGTCACACAACCTCGATGGGTTTCTACCTGCTCATTTGCTCACTATTCTATGCAGGGTAGAGTGGGTTGGATGTATGTCAGTTTTGACGTATAATACATTGTGGGGACATAAATCTTTTAACGCCGTCACATTGTGGGGACTCGCCTTCCTTATAGGGACAAAACGCAAGTCCCCATAATTTAAATCATAATTTTTTAAGGTGAAGATTTGGTTTAAGGTTAGCGCTAGGCAAGTATTGGTTATGGTTAGAGTAAATCTGCAGGAAATTAATGTACAAAAAGTTTAAAAAGTTATGAAAAACATGACTCTCTAATGACACAACACACACATACATGCATGCATCCTGCATGCAGACACACAGACAACAATGTGTGCATACATACAACACGCTTCTCTGTGTTGTGGACTAGTCCTGCCCATAGTGGTGGTAGGCTTTAGATAAGAATGTCAGTAATCTCAGCTCTTCTTATCATGCTGGCACAATGACATGACCCTAATCCTACACGGCAGTAAATACATTCTTTAAAATCTATATTTGTACTGCAGCAAATCTTTGAACCGTCACATTCTCTTATCACACCATGTCTGCTCCGTGACGACCTCTATTTCCTGTCTTTTGTGTGTGACAAGAACTTGTAGAAAATGTTGTCACTGTGTCATCCTTTGCCTCTGGGCGTTAGTGCGGTAGTCTTATCTGATATTTCATCATCTTGTCAGTTGTTTCTGCTATCTTTACCTGCTTTACTCATCCATGTTACAAGAGAAGAAGTTGAGTTCTTCAGAACATTTTTGACATCAGAACATTTTTGCCATCAGCTGTGCTCTGCAGGTCAGCCTTTCGGCTCTCTTTTGATTCTGTGTATGTAGATGTGTGCGACGCTGTAAGACAGTCCTCGGTCCTTGGGGTTCAGCTACTCTGCATTTGAAAGATGACCTGCTGTCTGGTCAGTTATAGTTTCTGCTCTATAAGGGCTTGAAAACCATCCTACTCCATTTTGTCCCTTCATCACTTGCTGTTTTCCCCTCTCCTCTTTCCTCTCAGATGTGTGCTTTAAAGTGCGTCACAGATCCGGCTGTTTATTCCCAGCCTTGCTCCTGGCGCCTCTCCCCCTGAGCATCACTTTCATTTGCCACAGCGGCTCTGATGGCCTGTCAACTCTGTGTCCTGACGAGTACTGTACATGCACTGTGATACACATGCAAGGATACCTTAGGTGGAAGGGATGTGCAAGTACATTAGCGCATGTACTGACCTTTTCTATATATACTAGAGATGCACACACATGCAGAATGGGTGAGGCAGGGGAGGAGAGGGTGATGGAAAAACTGCACACACAATAAAATGTGTTCACATCTGCAGCTGTACTTATCCCAGCTTTAAAGTAGCCATTGAAATCTGCTTGTTCTGTCTGGCAGAATGCCCTGGGCACAGCTGAATGCATTAATTACATATACACTGCTATAGATCCACTGTCTAACCTTGCTGATTGCCTTCACCCACCACATGTCAAACCTAATTGCAATTGTTAACCTTAAAGTTGCTCTCATAAATGAAATTGACAATCTGTCACTTGGTGTAATAGACTGGATTGTGCAATTTCCTTTACACCTCAGCACACCTTCCACATTTCACATGGCCCCAGCGTGCTTCCACTGTTTATAGGCAATCCATTAAATGATTAATAATTTGGACTGTTTTCAAGTTTAGTCGAGCACTACAGCTGAGACAGCAGAGTGTAAAAGTCCTCACCTCAACACATGTCACAGGTACTCATTCCTCTTTTTTCCTGAGTGGTGTTTTGTGACCCACAGCTCTGGATGTCTGAGTATAGCACCATGATCTTGGGATTGTGCATTGCGTATAAGGTCCAGAGTGTAATCACTTCCATGATTTAATAATTTATAAGCAAATGTTACACAACATGCAGAATATCTCATATAATAAATCAAATATGCACACACACAGACACACACACACACACACACACACACACACACACACACACACACACACACACACACACA
>JBBPCS010001938.1:0-14245 GCA_037974645.1 Hollardia meadi
TTCAGCAGGAGGCAGATGGGGGAGTGAGGGAGGAAGAAAATGCTCAGGAATATTGAGTGTCATTATGTCAATTGGTGTTTTTTTTAGGATGTTTGTGAGGACATAGGGTCCAGGAGTCAGGAGGACAAAGGAGAGCAGGGAGAAGAAGAAGAGGGAGAGAACATAAGAGGAGAGGGAGAGAGTGTGGGCACAGGAGAAGAAGAGGTTGAGGATGAGGATAGTATTGTGCAGGTCACAGAGGTGTTGGACACATCTGCTGGGGCAGTCTCCAACCAAACATTCTCAGCAGCTAAACCAAATCAACCAGATCCTAAATTCATTGTCAAACAGTCAGTTGGAAAACATACCCTTACATTTCAAAAACAGTGGTACAACAGATTCCCATGGCTCCATTTCAGTCCTGGTGTGGAAGGTGTGCTGTGCTTTTACTGCTGCAAAGCATTTCACACAGATACCCCTAGAACCCCCACACTTTGGAAATCGCTGCTCCACCCCTGTTTAGTACTCTAGCTGTTCGAGCTCACAGTGTGAGGGCTCTAATTGGAAAGGCCTGGTCATCTGTGGTAACAAGCTGGGGTAACCAGCATACCAATCGAAGGGTATGCACAAGCACAGAGTGAGTCAGTACTGATTGCAGAGCCAGAAACAAACAACAGGCTCACAGTCCAGTTTCACAGTAAGTGCTCACAAAAGCCTTAGATTAAAGTAATCCTTTTATATACCTGAATCAGTCTAAAAATACAGAAACAAATAAACAATAGAAGCTCAGGGACGTCCAACAGAGTTCTTAAGTGAAAAGTCAGTAAAAATGTATTAGTGTAGCCCTTAATAACACTCCTCGTGGTGGTAGAAATGTATATGCTGCACTGCAGATAAATCATAATAAGTGCATTTATTTGGATGGCAAATTTTTTTTTAAAAAGGAAGAAAAGAAAAGAAAAAAACAACTTCTCAGCATGTATTTATGATGATCACAAAGATCCGGTGTTGGTGAAATTTCAGTAAACTGGATATTCATAGGCAAGTGAGTCAATGAGTTTAAGGTCCAGGTAATCAACCACCCTTTATGAGGCGCTGAGGGGGGTTTGATTTATGTTTTAAGATCAACTACAAATATAATGTAAGTGTTGTGCAACATTTAGCCCGGAAGGTTAATGGGACAGTCTGTTGACGATCCCTTCCCAACATTAACAACTTTTAACAACAGTGATTTAAATCTTTATTTGGAGACGATTAAAGTGTTTGGGAGAGTTTGTCACAGTATGTGGCCACCTGAGGTAAATTATTTGTATTAGCTGTTCTTCTTCTGTGTCAATGTGGTTGTGTTATTTGACCCTATCTACATATAAAAAAAATTATAGAACTAACCAAAACAAATTTTCAATTTTATTCTTAGTGGTTATAGGTCATGGATATGAATATTAGTTTTAATCATCAGGGTTGTAATTACAATATGCCTGTTTCTTTTCAAACATTAGAGGTAAGACTATTGAGCAAAAATGACGGCCTACAGTTACTCTAAAGAAAACAGATTAAAATATGTCCTTTAAGCTTATACTTTCAAAGAAAGAAGGAAACAGTCCTATTTTCTGCTTTGTCTGAATTTTGGTTAGAACAAAAGACATTTGCAGCAAACAGAAGTGCTTTAATAGGGCACTTAACAACATAACAGGGAACTCAGGGACTAAAATCTGAGTAGATATAGGGCAGTATGGCATGTTTATGTAGCTCTTTCTTTGTGGCTCTCTCAAAATCTGCTTATTGCTGCTGTGTACAAATGCAATTCAAGAAGCGTTGGAAACTTCATTTCATAGATATACAGGCCAGTATACTGTATGTATTTTAATGGAAGTAAAATAAACATTTTTGTTGTGTGTTATCCTGATCCAATGATTTTGCAGAGAGCATGATATACCTGTATAAGAATACGAACGGAGAGAAAACATTGTAAAGAAGGGAGAAAACATCTTAGTTTATGTCGGGGTACTTGTCAAGTCAAGTAAATTTTATTTATATAGCGTCAATTCACAACAAAAAGTTATCTCATGACACGTTACAGGTAGGGTAGGTCTTAACCAGACTCTTTAATTTATAGAGACCCAACATTCTCCCATGAGCAAGCACTTGGTGACAGTGGCCTTTAATTAAGAAGGCAGAAACCGTGGAGCAGACCTCGGCTCTAGGTGGGCGGCCATCTGCCTTGACCGGTTGGGTTGAAAGAGAGAGAGAGAGAGAGAGAGAGAGAGAGAGAAAAAGACAGAGCAAAAACACACACAATTAGTAACAAAAATTTTGAAATTAATGAGATATTAACTACAATATAATAATAATAATAATAATAATAATAAAAATAATAATAATAATAATAATAATAATAGCAGACGAGACAGCAAGACTCCAAAGACTTGTGTATTGTAAGTGGAAATAATCCTTCACATTCAGTCATACATTACATCTTCAATTTTCTACAGTGAATTGGTCCTTTAGGGTCACAATGTGGGCGACAGTCTAGCAAAAAAAAAAAAAAGAAGGAATTTTTAAGGATTTCAAAGAACCACGGGAACCCTGTGCTTCGCTCTTATGGTATAAAGGAGTAATTATATAAAGTCACTATACTCTCTTCCACACATCAGCACCCATATGAGGGCAATCTGGAGCTCAGTATAACCTTGCATTCACTACATGTTCAGAGTCTGACTAGAGGCAACACATCAGCTCCAACAAGGACTGATAATGGTCAGTCATCCAGACTTCTCATGTTACATAAAATGCGATTAAAAAGTTTGAAGACTTTGAAAGTTTTGAACAGAGAGAAAATACTTTATAGTCTTTGAAAAATTACATAGGAGACCCATTCATATAAATAGATGTAACAATTTCATACTTTGAGAGCATGCACGCAGAGGTACAGATGCATGTTTCACTGCAAGGCCATTAAAATTAAAACATCAATCGCCACAACACTTCTCCAGTACACCATGCTTTATTCACCAAAATTCAACATTTTCGGCTGTCTTGCCTTCATCAGGGTTGTAACCTTCTATTACCCTAAATACAGATTACTTTATAATTAAACTTTTACATCATTCCCTAACAAATACACTTTTTCATCATAACTGTCCTATGAGGGAAAAAGGTTATGTTTTAATTTCTAAATAAATTGTGGAATCTTTCAACTGAACTATCTAGATTACTTTTTCAAAACAGAGTAAATCACTTCCATCACCTAACCTTTATAAACAACCCATATAAATGGAAACATGCAAACATTTCAAAAGGAATTCAGATTTTTGAGTAACTGATTGTAATGTAATGTATGACTGAGGGCACTAAATGAAGAACAGAGATTGTCACACACAACGTAAGAAAGATAACCACAGTTTGCTGTTTCGATGATGCAGACAAACTGCTCATTCCTCAAGAGCATTGGGAGCATTTTCTTGCTAGAAAAAATGCAATGCATGGTAAATTGTCTGGGTTATGCCCAAAACATAAATAAACACATCACAACTTATTCATCAGTGTGCGATGTTGAGGGCAATTCAATTACAGGCAAGCTTGTCCACTGGAACCGATTGTAGCTCTTAGCCCCTGTCTAGAGGTGAAGTCTATGGAGGATTGAGCTCATTTTGGAAGGTACCCACAGGTACTGAAAAGCCTAGTCTGTCTTTTAAAAGAAGCCCCAAAACTTTTGCAAATAAATAGTTTTCTTTCCTTGGGCAATTTAACAGTTCACGAAGCTTTGATTTGACTCAGGACATATGGATTTGAAGATACACAATATAAAGGGATTGTAGTTATAATCTATATACTGTGCTGTTACATCTATTTTTGAACATGTTGTGAATTTTAAGTTAGATGACAAAAAGGATGACTTTGTAGAACCCAGAATCAGATAGCACTGAAGTAAGAGCTTTAGAAACTTTAAAGCATGATACTTTGAAGAAATCAGTACAGACAGCCTTGCTCAGGCCAGAGAAAGGACGAGTAAACAAAAAATGTTAGGCATCTAAATTCTGGCGAGACTCCCTGGATCCTCATCAGACCCCGTACGAAAGCACAAGGTCAAGGATAGTATGCAAACATATCCTGACATGTTCTCTCAGACTTCTCTCTCACCACTAAACCAACCACCCGAAACTTAAATCATGTCTTTCATTCCATTTTGAGGTGAGTGGATCATCCAGTACTGTACCATTCTAGGTTTTAGCACTCATGGCCAAGTGATGACCCTGCTACATCCAGACAGAAAAAAATCAACACACTATGGAAAGTTTGCAAACACAGAATCATGTTAGAATCCCAAATCAGTGACACTCTGACACCTGCGCACACTTACAGTACGTAATTACAGGGGACTCATATTCCCCATCGTATGAAAGAGGTAAATTTGACCCTGTGCTGACGATGCCAACAATCTGCTTAACAGATAAACCTTGTTATGGAAGATGTCATTCAGACGTTCACAACGTAAAGGTTAGAAGGTAGCCTATTTAAAATAAAATATACTCTTCTCTGGTCTAGAAAATGGTAGATGTGCTCATTTGATTGTAAAGTGCTGTATATTTAAAGGGACTTTACAAAACAAAGCAGCTTATAAACAGAGAAAAAAACGAAAATGTTTACAAAAAAAGACATGTCAATTCTAAAAGAGAGAGCTGATACGAAACTAAGGTTATGAAAAAGTGCTACATTTGCTGTTCTGGCGAGGAGAGGGAAGTTCATCCCACAGCTTTCCGGCCCCTTTGTGAATGCAGAATGCCGTGGGCCCGTGGCAGCAGCACCCTTTGTCCCGCCAATAACTTTGCTACAGTTTAATGCTCAATACCACAAAACCATTCAGATTAAACACACAACCTTATAATTACAAGATCACAAGTTGTATAAATATTTTTATCGTATTGTGTAGAGTGAATGCTGCAGTTTTTGCCTGGTATTACACATTATGAAACTCCTCTTTTTGAAGGAGATAAAACATACTACACACATCATTGTTTGCCTATTTTAACATGTACCTAATGTAACTTTTATATAACTAATATACTTATTTTACTCTAGCCAATGTTTGTTTGCTAAACCTAACCAAATTGTGCCTGCACTATGTGCTCTTTACAGACGTGTGAATATATTCGCTGCTCATGCTATTTGAGAGTTAGCTAATCCACCAGAGCGCGCATTTGTTGTTGCATGCTTTTGGGTCAAACTGATGCGTTCACTGACAATCCGTAAAGGTGTTGCCTTGTCATGTTCTGCATCCTAGCCATTCTAAACTTGGAAAAAAACTACATTGGAGGAAGCACAGGTAAAAGATAGCTTGAGAAAAGGCATGTGTGGCATGAGAGTGTGAGATTTTTGTCAACTGCGGGAGTCTCACACTCAATGCGTGGGGGTTGGCAGCCCTGTGAATGGATGGATGGATGGATGTTCTGATGTTGATCTGGTACTTTTTTTTTTACCACAATCTGTGTAATAACAATGTGTAATAATGTGTAATGTCCTGTACTGTGTTCATGTGTTGACAAATCAATGACCTCCAGCCTTTAATTACTCTCCAATCTATAAACAAATCCCTTATTCTTGATTGGAGCAATGGAATATTGGCATTTGCCTGTGTGACCTAATTGATCACAGGGTTGCAAAATTTTGCAAATGCTTCAATAAACATTTGCAAAAACAGAGCTTTTATTGGAAAGGCATGACCTCTTAGTTTGATTAACGACTTATGCGACAATCCCGATTACATTACTGTGTGTTGTGCATCATCGTTTTCATCATTTGTTTTGATCAAGAAGAGTGTGTTTACCTGCCATTTTTATTTCGGGGGAAAGCATTCTACAGGGATGTTTAACTTCAGTCTGATGTAGGCCGATGGCAACTTTTTGCTGTGTTCGTGTATGCTTTGGTTATGATTTTTTGATTTAACACACCCATGCTATTCCCTAGATGCAGTTTACAGCCTCCTGGGATTTATTTATGCATTTTAAGAAAACTTGTTCTCTGTAATGCACACTTAATTTTGCAAATATGCCTTTGTAGTAACAATGTAACATTATTTATTCATAATTTGGGGCAGCAATTTCTGTCCATCTGTAGAACCTGCTGCAGTATCTCCTTCCCTCATTGTTACACTTGAACCTGACACAGGTGCTCAGAGGTAACTTTGACAGATATATCTCAGAGGTTGGGGAGGATTTGAGGCTAGAAAGAATGAGATGCCAGCTGCAGATTTACACGCCTCCACTGGCTCACTGCACATCATTAAAGCCAGAGGCTGCTTGCAGTGGCTTCATCTCTGTCCCAGCCCACACAGGCTAGATCAGGCCCCACATGCTGATTTATCTCAGCTGTCTTTCTGAACGTCTTTTCCCGCCAAGAGAGAGATGGGAGCTAACGAGATTTACGCATGTATGAGATGAAGTTCATTTTGGGAAGAGCACATGCAATTCCTCTGACAGAAAAGAGCCCCTTTTGCTCCCATCTCCATTATCTTCACCACTATGTCTCCCACCACACAGTGTCACCATTTCAAGTCAGAAACAGTGATGAATGTTCATGTGCACATTGTCTCTAAATATACCTCAGTCACACCAGCATTAACTCCCTCTGTTCTCTATATTTCCGTGATTGTTTTGGTTGTTCTTAGCATTGCATATAATGTGCTGTTGTGCTCATATGCTCTCTTTTGTTACTATTTCTAGCCATTTGTCACTATTTTAACTTGCTTTTGAGTTGGAATGTCCCTTTGATATTTAAGAGCAAATATGACAGCAAATGAGCTATGAAAAAATAGGTCATTAAGGTATAAGTTCGATGAGCAAAAGTGAAGCTCTCTTACATGTTCTGTACTCAACTGTCAGTGGTTTAAATGTTGTGGCTGATTGGTGTATATCTATTCCGAAATAGTTCAGGTTTTGCACAATTGTATTTCTGTATTCAGATTTAGCTCTACCATGACAAGAGATTTAGGATGTTTGGAAATGTAGTTGCGACCTGATCAATATACAATAACAGATCATCGGCATTCAAAGATATTTTAAGATCAGTATCTTTTACCACTATCTGTTTCACTTCATCAGAAGGTCATATTTCCTGTGCCAATGGCTCGAGCAAAATTACGAATAGTAATGCTGATATGGGGCAACCTTGCCATGTGTCACATTACATTGGAAATCTACAGTATGTGACCACTGGTTGCCAGTCACGACCATAACACTTGGATCATTATATAAAATCTTAAGCATATTCATGAATTTCTCTCTAAAACCCATTCTCTGCATTGTGTACAATAAGGGCCACTCTAGCCTATCAAGTGTCTCAAGTGTCAACTGACAATATAGCACATGGAGATGAGATGTCTGTTGCAGCATGTATTACCTGCAACAGTCTTCTCATATTATCTGATGTGAGTCAATGTTTGATAAAAACCTGTTTGGTCATAATGAACAAATAAAGGAACGAGCTTCACAAGATGGCGAGCTAAATACATTTTAATTTTTAAGTTATATGGTTATATATAAAGCTTGTACATAAATTGGGTTCTTTCTCCTTCTTGTATATGAGAGATAATAGCAGAATTAATATCCTTGTGGGAACTCCCTGCTTTAATAGCTACCTGAATCATTTCTAACAGTTCTGGTTCTAAGTCAGACCAAAAATGAGGATAAAATTCTGTTAGTATGCCATCTATTCCAGGGGATTTGCCATGGTTCATATTTTCCAGTGCTTCAAATAATTCTTTCAGAGTTATTGGGGAGTTTAAGCGATCAGCGTAATCAGGGGATAGCTGAGGTAAGTTCAGCCTGGCAAAAAAATCATCTAGCTCTTTATTTGACATCTGTTATTGAGATGTATATAGATTCTTATAGAATTGCTCAAATTCTTGATTGATAAGAATTGGATCATATAGAAGACTTCCATCATTATTCCTAACTGAAGAGAGTTGAGCTAGTTGTTCAGCTTGGTCTGCTTAATTAAGTTCAGCTTCTTTTTCTCTATCAGGTTCGTTCTAAATTTCCCTGAGCTCTGTCCTATGAATGCAGCTGAGGAGAATGCAGTGGCATTACTATGAAGAAATCCTTTTGCAACATTCCACAAATGTCTAACATCATTTACTGAATCATAATCAAGTTAAATCTCCATCTCAGTGCTTGATTAGACTCATTTGATAAGAAGTGAGCATAAATTGGCATGATGTTCTAATATTCAATTATGCACAATTTCAAAATCTTGAACTAGATGAACAATTTCAGGTGACATACAAATATGATCTTTCCTTGAAGATGAATGATGCCTTGGAGAGAAAAAGATGAACTCTTTTAATGTAAGATTCTTGAGTCTCCATATATCTGTCAATGCAAAATTATTTATCAAGTAGGTTAACCCTGGGTCAATAACCACATTCATGTCACCACCAATAATAACATAATAATAATAATAATATGTGAACCTGGTTGCATTGTAACATTTACATACCATGATGTATAGATTTTCATCAGTATATCAAATTATGATAACCTAATTGGATTGTCAGCTCTGCACTTAAAGATGCAGATTTTGTTCAGATTCAACTACTTTGAATGTTTTCATGTTTAATCAACACACTTGGACACTTCCTATCTTGTACTTGTTCAACAAGGCTAATCACAATACTGCTATTTCTACATTAATTACTCTCACAGTCTTGCTACAAATGATTTTTTTTTATTCCCTTAGTGACATTCAGTATTCATGGTTGGATAATACTACTATCAGGAAAGCGTCCCATCTGTTCTCTCTCTACTGTGCCACTTATTCTCGTCCCTCAATTTCACTTTATCAACTCAAAATACAAATTGGGGCTTAGTGGCTTTATGGTAAATTGAAATTCATTGAAGCATTTACATGACATTTAGCAATGCCTGCATAATGGAGGAATAATAAAATGTGTCAAACAGAATAGATTCGCTCTCTGCCTTGTGCTATCTCATCATTACGCCTACACGTACACTAGTGAGAAAAAAAAATCTTCATATACTGTGTTTGTGTATTTGTTGTCTTGTGTGTATTTGAGTGCATGAGTAGAGTATGTGTGGGTGGAGATCTGCTTTGCAAAAATGTTAGTACTACTGTAATGCACTGCAAGCACATACATGATGATCTTAATGAAGGAAGAGTTGACATTTGAGAAAGTTACTCTAACTGCCCTTGCACATAACTCCATGATATCATTGCTGCAGAGTTAAGTTCATTTGTATTCTATAGTGCCTGTAAAGACTAGACAGCCTTAATTATGATAGCATATTGGCAACTGGAGCTGGTAATCAAGGGGGAAAAAAAATACATTGGCTGGTCTCAATGGTCTGGGATGTCAATAGTCGCCACTGCATGTCATCCTTATTACTGCCAATTTCCAGCCAGACCAGCATCAGTATCACTGCCTTGATTGCATCAAGCCTTAACGGGGCCAAACAGATTTTACTTGTACAAAACCAATTACGTACCAGTGGCTTTTGTTGTGTTGTGACATGTCATTTCTTTAAATGAGGTAGACATGAATGTCTGTTGATGAATATGTGCTCCATATGAAAGCTTTTCTTCATTCAATATGTTTAGATGTAAACCTAATCCAGCCACACAATGGATGTCTCAATTGCCAACTGAAATCCAAATATAATTAGTGTCCAGCCTACAACTAACTCGTACACTTCTAATGTGGAGTGTAAAAAAAATATATAATTATCTCATTTACATTTCTATCATATAATTATTTTATCAAATGTTTTCAATTTTTATTTCTGTCAGTATATCTTTTCTCCATGGCCTTTTAAAAAAAAACTTATATTTAATTTAATTTTTACCATCTCTACAGCTGTAAATCAGTAAGGTTACTTATCCCATAGATCCTGGGGGATTGTAACCAAGCAATATTGGATAGAATAATTGGTCATTTACAGTGACTTACAAATGTATAATGATGTGCATTTGTTATATAATAATTCATTTGTTCCCCATTTCATAGGTCCTTGGTGTGGAAAGAGCAGATGCAAATTGATTTGGACTATCAACAACAACAAAGTATGAAGTTTTGAAAAGTAAGTTGATCCATCCAGAATTTGTTTTTGCTGCCATAGGTATCACTCTTTGATGTTCTAAGTGCTGTCTGTTAAAGACTCTTTCAAAAAGAAGAGTTTCGAAAACACAAAGAATCAACAATATACACAGTTGTTCTTTAAGATTCCTCTGCTCAGTTAGTAAATCTTATATAAACTTATATATGGCAGAGTTCAGGAGTAATAAAAACAATTCACAGTTGTTTAATTGTTTCAAACCAAATGCTGCAGAGCAGGTCAGCAATAGGTTTGATGCAGGATTAATTTAGGCATTGCACACATTTTACAGCTCTTTGCTGCTGACAGTGGGACTTTAGCTTCTTCAGCAAGTTTGTTTTCTCACTTGCTTTATTTTGATATTTTGATGAGTGGCCTGGAATACTATAAATCCTCTTTTGATTGATGTACTGTATGCATGACTGCAGTTTCCCATGATTGTTACTAACTCCTAACATACCCACCTACATATAATGACAATGCACTATGCTGTGGTACAGCTACAAAACAAGCAGAAGTATGCAGCAATGTCTTCTGTGCCCTTTTAATTGATTTAGGTGATTAAATGATGGTTTGATTAGTAATGTTTAGTAAAGCTTGTAATCTCTTCCACAAAAATGCCCCAAAAAAAATAGCTGCCATGTGCTATATGTCCTACTGTATGTACTGTGTGCCACAAAACTAAAGCCAATATGTGTATTGCTTATTTAAAGTGTGGAATTATAAAAGATGTTACATTTTCCATCAGTTCAAAAGTTAACATTTATTTTGGTAACAGTTTTGTATGCATCATTAATGAGAGTCATTTCACCTTACCTTCAAATTGCCTTCAGAGAATAAGGAGAATTGAGTATTTGCACCTCATGAATTGTGAATTTCTCCATTGTGGTGGTAAACCTGCAGAGTGAAACAGAGCATACCTCTAAAGTCAGCCACGGACGAGCTAACTCACATACACACAAGCATTCATTCAAACTCTCAAAAAGATGCATAAGAAATAGAAAAAAATGAAAGTACCCATGAAAAATACTCAGCGTTTGCAAAGTCTTTTCTGCTAAAATTTATGGAAAAAAAATACTAGTATGAGAAAAAAGAAATGGAAAGAATTTGAAAAGGCAGGTGAAAAACCAAGATTGAACCTCATATTTCATTAAAGCAGTCCAAAGCCTTAAAAAAAAAAAGGGCTCTCCGGGCTGCCTGCCCGCAGAGCAAGCAGGTGTTTGTGCTCTTATCAGGCTGGAGTCGTGCCATATCAACTGCAGCCTTTGAAATATGAGATAACATTGCACGATAAAGAACATTTGATGTTGAAATAGGCTGATAGATGCACACTGAGTGATGCAAAGGAAGAGCCTTCAAATTTGCATGTCACATCCTGGAGATTAGGTTTAAGGCCTTCAACAATCAGTGATAATTCTGTGCTGAATATTCTGTGGATTGTTATCTCTGGAAGTGGATGCTGCAAGTAGATTGCTTTATGAATTTTTTACATTGTTATACTTTAATTATCCATTACAATATGTTTGCTTCAGTATGTCTTCAGTAGAGTGTCAGTGGCGTATTTTCCTGTTTCCTGAATTCTGTAGTTGTGACAGTTAGAGATTCAAGCCCTTTATACACGAAGATTACGCACTATTGCAGCAACGAGAACCTTCCTCTTTGCCGCTTTCTAACCAATTAAATAAAATGGCAATAACAATCATTTACCATCCTTGTTATGTGGTGGATGATCTCGTCCTCTGCCTGGAGGGTAAGTAGCTCCTGATCCTCGCGTTGTCTCCACAATTTTATTATCGGTTGTTTTTCTTCTTCTTTGAGTTAGCTGCTAACTGCTGCTAGCTGCTCTTAAATCTCCCGGTTGCACATATAACAAAACGTCACAGCCTTGTCTGTCATTCCGCCTCGCCGGCCTACTCCGTTTATACAGACGTCGATTCGATTCGGCGCAACAGGCCTGCATTGAACGGGCTGTGTAAAAGGGGCTATAGGCTACCTATAGATGCAATTACATTTAAGCGTATGTTACTGTAGGTGTTGTAATATCCCCATGTCCCCATATGTAACAGAGGAAAATAACTCCCAAATAAAAGCCTCTTATTGTGTGCAACATATGCACACATGAGAGGATCCAGGTGTGTGATGTGTGCGCTTGCTTGTGTGTGAGTGAAAGCTCTGTTCGCTACAGCTGGCTCACTGCTGTATGCTCCTACGCTGAGGCATTCAGACAGACCCCTTCAGCATTAATTAATGTGGCCATTAATCAGACCAGCACAGTTATCTGTGCAATCCCTCTACAATGCAGTTTTCTGGAGGGGGGGACCCAGTGTTAATTAGATTTGATTGGATACTGGTATGATGCTGCTCAAAGAACATCTTAAGGTTATAATTAGAAGACAGATCAATTTGTGGTGCTGATCCTATATTGTAGGCTGCTCTGCTGTTTAAATGAAGAGCATAATTTTGTCCTTAAGTGCAGTACTGACCAGTGTGTTACTGTTATTACATTATGCTACTATACTACCTCTATATACTATATATAATATGCAATGATCTCAATATTTCCATATTCAAATAAATATATGGAGGAAAATGTATAAATGCAGGCATGATGATTTTGGAGAAACCCTTATTTTCTCAAGTTTTCTCAAGGTTTTTTGAAATACATTACTACTTGTAGCATATCTATTATTTGGACCAGGGTATTCAAGGTTATCTTGAAGAATAAAAATAGTGCACCTTTAGCAATTTTTTTATGACAGAATTATGAGTGAGTGTCTTTTTTTTCAGTTTTTCCTCAATGTCCTTTCCTATACTTTTTAAAGACTTGAATTTAGGGCAGACATGAGAAACATTCCACACATATAGTATGTCACCAGTGTGTTATTTGAGTCAACCCAACCCCAAAAATATTCATCTTCCTGCAGTGACGTGCTCTCTGCTTAATATACCGTATATGCATATAGTTTGGGGTTATATGTTATGACTGCAAAAATTCAAATAAACACAATTCATTAAATAAAATCAAATTAAATTTACACATGCAAGTGTCAATCAAAAAAGCCTAAATAAATAATTTAAGAAAGCCTCAGAATAAATTTTCCAAAACAGGAGTTATGAGTATGTAAGTATAAGCAGACAATAAACAACTGATAAAAAATAAATAAATAAATACAACTTTACTTAAGCCTTCAGTTTGAAAATGTTGTCAGAGAACTTGACAAACATTTACACATACAGAATCTGATAATACAGGGATCACAGGGCTTCCTTTTTTTTCTGGGAGGAACCTTTGTGTAACGCAAGTACATCAGTTGATGCTCTTACAATCATGATCATACAGTTTCATTTAGCATGTTACCATTTTTAGTAAAACACCAGCATTTTTATTCATTATTTGTTTGTCTTCTTTAATTTATTGTTACAGTGTGTGAGTCAGTCCAAAATTCACCCCTTGATCATTGCAATGCTGCTTAGCTTGCTGGAGGGGAATTCCAATTAGATAATATTGAAATTTATGCCATGTTTGTTTAATTTTTGACCTTTTAAATAACACGATTTCACTTGTTTGCTGATGTGGCAGTCAGGGTACATTTTTTAACAAAGGAGCAAAGGAGAAAACACGTTTGTGTGTGTGTGTGTGTGTGTGTGTGTGTGTGTGTGTGTGTGTGTGTGTGTGTGTGTGTGTGTGTGTTAGAGAGAGAAGAGAGAGAAAGGGAAATGTTTATGTGGTGGTCTCCTTTATGAAACATTTATGAATATCCAGAGACCAGACGATGACTAACATGAAAAATCCAAAGTTATTATCACCAGACAGAACCCAAGGGGCCCTAGCAGTCACCTTCACCACACAACTGAGAACTAAAGTTATTATTTTGCAGTGTGTTCAACGCAGAGCAGCTGTTCTGCAGAACTACTCCACAGTGTCTTAGTTATGAAAATGCCACATTTCATCTCACTGTCCCAATTTGTTGGGAATTGGTTGGGAATTGGGGGGCTGCCCTGTGTTGACACTGCAGGTCAATCAGCTTCTCCCGATGCTCCTGATGGCCAGTGAGTGATTTGCACCTTATAGTGGGACAGGGGCTTAAATGTGTGTGTGTGTGTGTGTGTGTGTGTGTGTGTGTGTGTGTGTGTGTGTGTGTGTGTGTGTGTGTGTGTGT
>JBBPCS010001940.1:0-14242 GCA_037974645.1 Hollardia meadi
TAAAGAAGAAAGGTGGATGGAAGACGGCTGGAAGGAGCATAGGGGCAGACTGATGCAGGGAAGAGAGAGTTTAGTAGCCAGTAAATGAGGAATTTGTACAAAGTTAAGTAGCTCAGATTTAAGGTAGCTGAAGGTTCATTATGCAACAGTAACAGCAAGTTTATTTAAACACATGAAGCATTAGCATTGTAGCTATACATACTGTGGTTACCTGGGCAGACGTGGCACTGTAAACATCATTACAAAGAGCTCCTCTTTATATATATATATATATATATATATATGCAGCCAATAAACCATGTGGACTAAATGAAACAAAAAAGTAGACAAAAAATTGATGTGTGATGAAAAGAAATCAAGGAAATTACTAAAATACCAAAACAAAATCTACTCTGCCAAGCAGCATTAGACTCTAATGTACAATACAATCTGTCATCTGACTTTTTTTTTTCTTCACTTTTTTTTTGGTTCCAAATTTGCATATCTTAAGTGGAAGATTGATGACATGCTGCATGCTGCGGACAGAACCTATGCTAATGAGGAACACGGGAGACCTCCCCTGGGTTTCGAAAGCCAGTTGAACGAGAAGAGGTGACAGCGACTCCAAGCACAGCAGGTGCTGCCTGATTCTACTGGAGGTAGGCGTGCACATATGCGTGTGGGCAAGCGAGTATAAAAGTGTGTGTTTTTTTGTTGACGGCTAGGTATTGCGTGTTTAAGTGAATATCTATGTGAGCACACACACATACATAAATATGGACATATATGTCTGTATGGATTTGGTGTAGTGAGAGTGGTGTGGGTGGTAGGTGTGTAGGGGAGGGTAGAAATATTCAGACACAAATAAGGTCAAATCCACATTACCATGGTAACCCACCAGAAGAAACCAGCTGGTCCATCTGTCCCTCAGCTAACTTTGAGTCGGTTCTCCCACACCTCATACCAGCTGTTGTTGTTAGAGTCACACTAGGTATGCATGTTCACTCAAGCAGCAACATCCTGTGCTATATAGTTTCACTGGAATCTAACTTTGATGAATGAGTGAAAATACAGAAACAGGAAGACATCCTTCCCCAGTATTCATTGCATTCACTATTATTATTTACAACAAAACAAATGCTTCCTCTTTGGTGACAGGAAAGGTCAGACAAAAAAATAAGGGTAGGGAAGGGTCTTTTGTACCATGGGTCATAAAGGTCAACGATGCTGTCTATGTACCAAGGATGTCAATTTTAAGAAACACAATACATGTGGATCTTATTAGTGATTGATAATGACATATTATCTGAACGCTTAAGTTTTGAAGTTTTGTACTAGCAAACACTGTTGCAATGTGATCTCATGGGATGGCGTTGGTTTGTGTGTCATTTAACTTTTTGCACATCAGTTAACGCTGTCAGCATCGAATGAGTTTTAGATGTGCAGAAAGGACAAAGTCAGGTATGGTCAGGCATAAAAACTACTACTGGTTAGGTTTAGGTAAAAAAAAAAAAAAAAAAGATCATGATTTGGGTTAAAAAAGTTTACTGGTAAGTTATGTAACATGTATGACATAAGTTACAATAAGTTAATAAGTAACAACAATAATAATAGTCATAATAAGTAACAGTAAGTTAAAATAGCTCAGTGTTTACAAACCCCGTCTCCGTGAAAGTCCTGTGCTTGTGCAACATCGGCATGTTGCACACACGCTATTTGGTGAGACCAAAGTCCTTTACTCTGCATCCCAGCACAATTGGCTGCATCCTACCTTTCACAGTTAGCCAAACTGTCACCAGGACACTTTGCTTTTGTTTTTTTTCTATTCTGCATGTCTGTGAGCAGTGGACTCCAACCATTTGCCAGAGGCTATTAATTGATATATATGTACAGTATATGCTGTACAATCTTTGGCTTAGCTAAGTTTCTTAACATAAAAAGTAGAAGAGGCTTTTATATGAAGCATCTTTCTGCACAGGCTACCATTGTAAGAGCACCCAGAGTCATAACTATTCCCATAACATGGGCAATTTTAGCAACATAGACTCTATTCAGCCACAACTGCTCCATTGCTTACCATTGCAAGTGTCAGGTGAGTACTGAGCAGTACAAAACCCTCTGTTGTAGAATTAAATAATGTATCATGATACAGGGCTGGTTTCCCAAATCTGAGTTTAGCAGGTGTCTCTTGTGCTGAAGGTGCCAGTTTAAATGGCCACTCAAATAAAGCCTTTTAATTTAGTTCCTTTAATGAACAGACTGGCCTTTTCTGTCCCACACTGCCATCGCTCCTGCAGTGCAACGCGACCGGGGTCACAGTTGCATAACGTGTCCGGCTGAAGTGTTTTCAGTCTGCATGTCAAATGGATATTTTTCTGGGTAATTTCTCTCCATGGCAGCCACTTCTGATTATCATGTGAGTGTTGGGGGTCCAGAGCTGAGAAGCTAATGAACTGCTTACGTAAAGTCTTCTGCCAAGGTTGTCTCTCTGTCAGGATGTCTGGGGAAAAGCTCACTGCTCACTGGAGCAGGGCATTCATATCGTGGATGGGCTTTGGGAAAGAGAGAGAGCAAGCAAGAGAGAGAGAGAGACAGAATAGATGAGAGAGGTAGAAAGAGACGGAGAGTAGGGAGCAATAGGGGAAGAGTTGAGAAAATAGCAGATGGCTAGCTACAGCTTGCTGGCTGGCTACAGGCTGGCTGGCTGGCTAGCTGGGTGTGTGGATGGATAAGGGGACGAGAGGGGGATATATATGGATGAATGGATTTATAACTTCTTATGGTTGGGTTGTTTTTAGCTCAGGGATTGAGGGAAGGCAAAAACCAAAATGTCATGGACAGTTTGGAGGTTTTTTTTAAATAACTTGTTCCTACTAGGAGTGTTGCGATATCAACATTTACGATAGCCGTGATATTAAAAAAACGGAAATACTGATATCATGTTAATATATCATCGCCTATATAATAGGCTGTTGTGTAAATAATCCAGCTCCTCTTAATTCAATTCTGTTTCTTTCTGTTCTCGCCTTGTCATACAGGTGATAGTAGCGCACCTTAATGATGTTTGCCATCTGCCATGAAACAAAAAAGAAGAAGAAGAAGCAGGAGTCATTAGCTAGCTACTACCACAGCGCGTAGGTACTGCTGCTACTCAAAATCCAGCCCCTTCTCATCTGCAGCTCGTCAGATATTGACGTTTTGTCATGGCCCCTCGCGTCTCATCCAGACGCACAAGAAGACTCTGATGACATGAAAACAACAACAACAACAACTGAAGAATAAAAATCTCAAGAGAAATAATAATTTGCAGTGAGTCTGAAATATCACAGTTATTGAGGGATTGATTCATGTAAGCTTCCTATTCAACATACTGGCTATTTTCAGTTTGTTTGTTTTTCTACTGTAGATCAGATGCGGAAAAGATAAACAATGCCATGGTTGTCAGAGTTGAGATATTTAAATCACAGCAAATGAAGTGCCTCCAATGACTGCAGCACCATAAGTCTTTGTTTACAAAAGCATTATGGCCCTTAAAGAATTAGTCTGGTGATCTAGCGAACACATATTAATCCCCAACTGAATACAGTACCCAACAAAATGTGTTAATTTAACTACAGTGCCCAGCTGTTTAAAGTTTTTTTTAAAAGAAACTCTATATTTTATATATTTATGTATATAGTATATATTTGTAACCCAATATTAAAAATACTGTATGTATCATGCAGTGGTAAAGACCATGCATGACCATGCATAAAAATATACGTATGTTTACTCACACTAGCTTAAAATCACAATGAATTAAGGTAAAGGAATAGGAAACACCATTCTGAGTTAAGTATCCATAACATTTTGGCTGCAGAGCTCCAATCCATGTCCTTTTTAAGTGGGAAAAGTCTCCACAAAAACTGCTGTCTTCTTTGGGAATTTTAATGTTATATCACATTGTTTTAATTTTATTAAAATTCTGAACTTGTCTTTTCTTGCGCCATCAACAATGCATTAATAAAACTGGCATGATAATTTGTTCTTGACTGTCATCTATGGAAACTAACGATGGTCTCTAGCAGTAACACTTTGCAGACTTAATATTGTGCAAAGGGAATGTTGCCGTAGTGTAAGTCAACGAGTAAAGCTCAATCAATAACATCACTAATTCCCAACTAGTTGGTGCAGCCCTTGTAGTCGATCTTATGTAAAAGCTGTGTGTTTCCACTGGTGGGCGGTTTTGCATGACCAAGCTGAAAGCAAAACCTAAATAATCCCTCCTGGGCTTACAGTATGAGAAAGATTGATTTTTTTTTTTCACATTAATTTAACAGCTTTTTGTGTCACAATATTTCCTGCATAACAGCCTGTGGCATAATGTGGCTTGATATTCAGAAATATTTGGTGATTGTATTGTACAATCATCAACCCCAGTCTTGAAAAGAAAAAAGGCTTTTTCATCTGTTAATTTAACAATAATCTAATAAAAAAAAAAAAGCTTAAATACTTAATATAACGAAGAGGAAACAAACCACCGCCCACCTTTATTCATTAAGTTTTAATTTGTTTCTTTATTTTTAGGCCTAAAATTTGCTGCTCTACTAATGTTACATTTAAATAAAATCTGTAATAATCTACCGAAACCAAATGAGAGTGTTGAGCGCACACTAGGGGGCATGTCAGATTGATGAAAAAAGGTACGCGGGTGGAGGGAGGAAGATGGGGATAAGGGAGAGGTGCCCATTCAAGTAAGAGAGAAAGGTTCTTTGTGGCATGAAAAATGATGAAGAATGATATTTGGAAGATGGAGACATGGGCGAATGTTAAAGGTGAAAGCAAGTAGATAAAGGAACCAATAAGAGCAATTGGAGGAGGAAAAAAGAAGGGGAGAACAAGAGAGCCAAACAAAGAGGATGTAAATTACAGATGTGGAAGAAGGAAAAGTGCAGGCTTCAATGAAGCAAGGGAATGTGGGAAAAGGGATCAATGTAGGGGCAGAGGTAAGATTAAGGGGAATGGTTAAGAAGTTATTGAAGAGGGAGAGGGGAGGAAACGAGGCATTATGGAGAAGTTGGAGTGGCAAATGACCGAAACTAAACTAGAAAGAGGAAAATTTATTATTTTTTTCCCCCCTGTGAAATGGAAAAGAAGAAAGCAGAAAGAAACTGAAGAGTGAAGAACAGGAAGCAAATAATGAATCCAGAGTAATTTAGTAAGGCAAAAGGCTGAGCAAAAAGGGAATTGGAAGAAGATAAATTACGGGGTGTGAGGGAGAAAGCAGAAGGATGGGAGACATGTAACAGTATAGGTGAACTCCGGATAAGGGTTGAGGGGCACTGTAGGAGAAAGATACGGGATTGGCTGAATGGACAGGTGAATGTCTGTGGGTGAATAACTGGATGGACGGATGATGGCTGGATGGATGAAGGTTGTAAATGAGAAAAGAGGGGGTTGCCAGCAAAACGAAATGAGAAGGGAGGCATCCGAACATGGTCAGTGTGCTGAATAGATAAGTGAGAGTGAAGAGAGAGGCAGGCACTGAATGATAACGGAAAATGATTAGGGCAGAGACGCGTGACAAAAAATGAGTAGACGCAGTGCATTTATTGGTAAACATCAATACCAATGATGATGATGATGATGCTATGCCTCATAAATCCCTACCCCTCTATTCTCTGTCTTGCTGGCATGGATGGCCTGCTTGTAAGAGATTACTTCCTATAGAAAAACACATCAGGACTTGTGCAGCCGTATTCTACGCCAACCAATTTAGAGCCTAGTCCAATATGCTGACGGTGCTTAAGTAAATACCGGCTCCAAGGAGAACCTTCAGGCCAATGTTGAGTTGACATATTTCACATCAGCATATATCATTTTAGGCCAGGGGCGGCCTGACAGTCAACCCAAACAAGGGGAAACATTCCTCTTCCCATAGCCGGTGGAACTACAGCTGTCGCGTCACAAAACCTCAGCCAACAATAGATCCATTGAAAAGGATTACTTCCAGGTGATTTAACATAGACAGACTCCCCACTTACATAAAGGTCACAGGTTTGATTAAGCGTAAGGTGGAGTTTGAGTTCAACATTTTTTAGAGATGACTTTAATGATTAAAGGAAAAGAATCTGGTAGGTTGACATAAACATAAAAATTAAGGCTATGATAACAATGTAAGTTGAATAGAGCTGAACAGACCAAACTGACCTAACAAAGACAAGACTGAACACAAAGGGGAACTCATCAGACCATTTTAGGAAGAAAAGCGATAACACAAAGACAAACACTATCCACTAAACTATAAATCAAACATAAAAAGGACAATTAGTTAGTTTTGTACAGTCTACTTGGCTCGGCCTGTATTCAATAGCTCTCTCTTTACGGGGTGCATCTTTTGCTCCAGCCTGGAGCCTGCCTCCACCCTCAGCACTGGTAAATCATAAGAACTACAAATTACAACACTCATGATAAAGACAATCCAAAATATGACTGACAAAAATTAAACGTGCAAACCAAAGCCATGCACTGCCTGTAAAAATAAACTACACGTATGGTATGAGCAAAAAGCTATGTGTAATCATTCACTGGCTGTTTGCTGATTTATGTGCAACGCAAAAAACACAACAACAAATGTGCACGAGGTCAAGAGATCAACAAACTAAATGAGAAAAAAAAAGAAGTGGCAGTGTAACAGTGAGACAACATGCACAACACCAGAGCCCTGAAGCTGAAGCAGCTAATTGGAATTCAGCAATCAATAATCAAGTTAATAATATAAATAAATCATCAATAATTTATCATTTACACCTGTGACATGCAAGTGTGACCTCTGTGGTATGTCTTCGGGCTAAATGAACCTCTCAGAGCTGGTCAGGTTTGGGTAACAGAGGTTTATTCCATTGGTGGAGAATCTTCGTCTGTCGTGGACAAACAGCGCTTGCTCTGTCTGAAAAGACGGCACCACGTTACTTTAAGCTAGCGATACTGGAGGGATATCTTTACTGACAATAAAACACATAAAAACGGACAGTTGACTGCAATAAAAACAGGGCGAACTTAATGTAAGACAACTTATCACCTCAGTGCAAATCCTCCGTTGCTTTGAGAATCCCCAATAATCCTTCGCTATTACTACGCAATGCAGGTACCGATTTAAAACAGCAGACGGTGGTGTTGTCCCATTCAGCGGGATTTAACCATTGATTTAACATGAACCTTTTTAACTATGTTACACAAGGAACTATGAAAGTTCACAAAGACACTGCAAAGATTAAATACTTTTTTGATTTATATTTTTCTTCTTTCTGCAATTTCAATGTGGTTTAACTACTTAACTTTCAAGATGTGCGTTGCTTCTCCATTTTCTTTGTCCATTACATTATGGGACAATAGCTTCCATCAAGAAACCAAGTCAAAACTCAAGTATTTTTGGTAATTGTATAGACATTTTTTGAGAGTATAGTTTTTGACATGGAACAAAGTCAATGCCAGGAAAATGTAATGATTCGGTACTGTTTCTTGGGGTTTAACCTCCAGAGCAGCTCTTTCTCCAGGAAGTGGTTTGTAGAGCTAAAAACCCAATCTGCCGTCTCAGCAGCCAGTGTATTCACTCTGTCACACTGTCATTGAGCATGACACCTAACCATTGCAACCAAGAGCTCTAGGTGAGACCATCAGCTGCATGTCAACATGTAAATAAATATGGGCGGCCACCTCTCCAGCGATGTCCTTTAAGAAACACATACAAGGGTCAGTCCCGAACAGCAATGTCAGAGGGGTTGGAAGTAGAAAAGGCCCATGGCCTGGTTTTAGCCTCTGTCCTGAAAGCAGTCTCTGCTTGAAGAAGCTGGGCAAAGCAAAATCGAGAAAACAGAAAGCAAGCAATCCTGAGCAAATTGTAATGATCATAACCAGAAAGGAGCTGAGAATTCCAGCAACACTGCCTCAGAGAAGCATTGACCATCAACTGGGAAGCTGAACTAACCCGATCCCGGAATTTACCAACCAGTTTGACACAAGTGCCATCATCATAAAGTGGCCTGGTCATCTTAGCAGAGTGAATGGCTCCAGGTGCCCCATACAATTCTATTCTCTCTTCAGAGATTGATGTCTTGGCCCTAAAGGTCAGAAAAAACATTAATATGACAATTTCAAATCATTGCTTGTGAAATGCCACAGGTGTAGGAAGCACTGCAGGATACAGGGGACAAACTGAGGGGGATTACAGTGTTGGCTTCAGGGCCACTGTGATATATACTGTAGTGAGTCAATCAACCTCCGCAAAGAGAGCACACATTTTCTCACACATCCAAATGTTCTTCAAACGTACATTGTTATAAAAACAAAGCAATAACAAGTATTATTTCCGGTTGTTGAAAACACAACCAGATTCAACACCTTTTCCACAGAAAATGGAAAAAACAAACCGGCCAATTTTTGGTCAACTTTGCCGATTCATGAGGTTAAAAAATTTTGTTGATAAAGACCTACTGCATTCTGCATTAAAATGCATATTTTAATGGTTAATTACATGTATAAAACTCAAAATTCCCAATTTTACTGCTCTTAACTATGCCCAATTAACTTAGCTCGAAAGCATCAGCAATACAACCATATAGTTATGCAGGCAAATGGTATTAACATCAATTTGAATTGAAAACAAGGTACATGTGACTTATTCACTGTGATATATATATATATATATATATATATTGACTGAGTTTAATTCAATATCAATCTAACAAGGCTCAATGAACACACCGGGTCAAAATATGAAGGACCTTCATTCTCATTCATTCTTCAATGTCAAACAAGCAACCAGGTACAAGACGTTGCAGTTCCAAACCAATGTAATGTCTCGCTAATTACAGGAATGTGTGCCACAGACAAAAAGCATCGTGACAAGCAATGGCGTGGCTTTGATGGCATCGTATGGACACCTCTCCGAGAGAAAATCTGTACTTCAAATCTCAATTTCAAATGCCTGCCGAAATCCATTAATTTGATTTTGAGTGTTTGCCTTCTTCGGCTGTTATTCTATGTGTTTATCTTCTTAACGCACAGTATATGCATTAAGAGTGCTCCTATTTTATTATTAATAGTGTTACCAAAGTGGACAAATGCATACTGTATGTGCAGACACACGAACACTGTTCTACATCTGTTCTTTTGCTGTGCACTCAAACCCTAGAATTAAGCTAAGCTCCCAACCATGAATTTACTTGCAATCAGAAACAGGTGAGCCTCATTCCCTAACCCTGATGTTGAAATTGATACTAATAACTGTTTCTGTGCTCGACCTTATCCTGAACAAGGTCCTCAATTTGGTCCTTCCTGATGTGCCTCACAAAAACAGATATGTAGGTGTGGACGAATGTACATGAACAGATCCTCCATTGAATGTCAGTGTATCTTCATGTAATGATCTTACCCACTGTCGTGGTGACACTTCGCTGCAGCAATCGAGCTACTTCCTCCACCTTATAATGTTCATCCGTTCATTACAAATATCACAGTGGCAAATAGAAATTTGAACTCACAGTCTTGATAGTAAAAACATGTACAGCTACAACAATGTGAAAGTAGAAACTTAATAAACTTTGCACCATTCAAAATCATTTGTGCCTTCTAGTAAATGCGGCATTAAATACGATGCATTAAGTTGTCTCTTTCATTGTGGAACGTGTCACTTTGTCAAGGCATCACTAAATTCATGAAAGAAGACAACATTTAATTGATGGTAAATGTCACATTTTACCAATACAGTAAACTAACCACTGGCTAGAACAAACATCATAAACTCTGTGAAACCCTGCCTATGAAACATTTTTAGCCAGCTGGTCCTTCGTGCATGCAAATGTGGCAAAGTTATACATTAAGTTACTTCTGTCCTTGTGTAAAAACATATTGTCCGAGTGACGTACGTGTTTATTTGCACACTGTATTGAATGGCAATGTGCGATCCGATCGCAGGTGGTCTCTTGAGATGCCTGTGATTGCTTGGCCCATGTGTATGTTTAATATCTGGCTGTTTTACATGTTAAAAATGTGAGCCGCCACCAAGGTACACAAATAACCTTCCGAAATATAAACATACCCAAATATAGAGAATCTTGATGAAGAATTGCTTTGTTGGATTCACATGGGCTTTATTTTTCAGTAATACACTCAAGACTATCCTGCCATGCATTTTAAATATGTCCCCTTTTATTTTGAACAGTAAGCAGATTCCTTTTAACTTTTTTCTTTCACATCATCTAAGAGTGACAAGCTCTCTGAACACATTAAAGCCACAGGACTGACTCTCAAGCCATCATAACCTGTAAGGTCTTTTTTAGCCAGAGCCCTTTATCCAAAATGGGATTGATGCTTAAGAGAATGTGAACCTACACTCTACTGTATGTGGCACTAATACATCCACTGCAGCCATCTCAACCACCATCACACCTTATTACCTCTGTAAGCTCCAGTGGTCACCTCTCCCTCACCAATGTGGTCTCGTGCCTTTCATCAATCATAGTCAACTAGCTATAGAGGCTGAATGGAGGCTTGGTGGGGGTTGAAAAGCATTTGGGAAAAGCACGTGTAGCCTAAACACACAGCCTGTAAGCACTGTTCACAGTATGACGTGATCTGAATTTTACTGACACTTCTGATACAGTTTTTGTATGATATACAAATCATAAGGGCTGTTTTACCCCGATTTGTCTTCCAATCGTATACATGCATATTTACACACATGCACACACAATGTCACACAGTCGCTGCTGTCAGTATAGGTCCACATCGCACCAACATCAATCTTCATTAAGCACTTGACCTTGGATGTGAACAGTAAAGCATGGATGATATCACCCTGCACAAAGCCATTGTGCACTTGTGTGTATGTGTGTGTTGGTGAGGATGTATGTGTGTTAGCAGGTGTTATTGTGGAGGTGCATGAATAGTGAAAATGTCTACATGTTTTTGTGTCCATATGTGTTCATGCAGACTTCCTAGAATTCCTTGCTTGTTCACAGGACTCACTTTAGACTCAGAAATAAGGGCTGCAGGGCGTGCATGCAATCAGGGGATCGTTTACAGCAGCTATGAGGAGGTTTTGTTTATTTAACGGCTTTGATTTATTTTTGATGCCTCTGTATAACTGGCATGAGCAAAAGAATTTGTGAGTAGACTGAATGTTTGGATGTTATAATTCCATATGCCTGCCACTGGGACTGCAGTAGGTTGGCGTGACCTGTCTCGTAAATTTCAAATTAGGGAGCAAAAGCTGTTATGGCAGTGTGATGTTGTGTGATCATCTCAAAACTTTATCAGAACTTTAGAGCACATTTGGAGCACATTTCACAAGTTATTGATCCCACCACAGTTCGAGGTGTAGTGTGCCTCCCGCTGTTTAGCTAAAACACTGCTTCATTGCACCTCTTTCTCCTGCTCTTCAAAACGGTAGCATGGCTGAAGGTCACGGATGACAACAGCTTGTTTGGCCAAGACGGGGTGGTGCTAATGCTTACCTCTAAGGTTTCTGTCGGTGGATTTAGAGAGTCAGCCTAAAAAACAAAAGTCCCCTGAATCACAGGCTGCACTCTTTGTTACTGGTTCACGGTTAGTGATTGGATTTACATTAAAATCACAACATTTCCCCAGAGATATTTTGTTGATGGCTTGCTGGATGCTGTAATGGAATCCCCGGTTTGTTGGCCATCCAATGAGACATTTCAGACTAGATCTTTCCAAACCAGTGGTTCTCAAAGTGGGGCTCAGAGACCTCCAGGGATCCTAGAGGGGGTACTCATGCAGCAAAAAGGGAAATAATTTATTTTCACTATAATTCCATCCATGAGCAGCACAATGACAGAGTGTATGGCCCTGCACAGCCCTGGGGCCTCATTTACAAAGGTTGCTGCGCACAAAAAGATTGTGGAAATGGGGATGGAATGTGCGTACACATCTTTCACCGCCAACATTGGGATTTATAGAAAAAAGTCTATGTGCAAAAAAGGTGTGCATTGCTACACATCCTTTCGCCCATGCTTAGACCTCACGCAAAGTTATTTCAGACACAGGAATCAGCAACACCCGATGGTGAAATCACCAAAAAAAGCTCATTCCTAAAATGAAAAAAACACAGATGACTATACAGACTAGACTATACATACATGTGTATCAAACCGGCAGTGTTATTGTACTTGTGCTCCAAAAGCACCTTTCAATTTGAAAAAAAAAAAGAAATTTTAAATCAAAGACTTGATATTTCATTAGAGCTGTCTCACCATCACACCCCCGCCCCCGGAGCACATGAGAGGGCCAGACTGTATGGAAACTAACTGATGAAATTATCATCAGCCACAGAAACCCAAGATAGCATCAAATACCATAAAAGAATTACAGAACAGAGCTGACACTGTGCAGTATGACTTTAGTTTTCATATAGTTTTTGTGTGTAAATCACTGCAGCGAACAAAACGGTGCTGTCAGGTGCACGGAGAGCACACTGGAGACAGTACGCTCTGCCACAAACACTCTGCCTTCACCAGTCACCTCACTGACACATCTTCACCACCTGCACATGTGGACTGTGTAACGTCTGGACATAAAGCCAATTATAACCTTCATACATACATTAAACTCCTTATCCTCATTATGAGTCGGAATCATAATGCAGGCCAAGTTCACCAGAACAAACTTAAAGAAACTGTGTTCAGTGATCAAAGTTCAGGTGTGATGTACGTGTTTATTTGCATACGGCATTGACTGGCACCGTGAGAGCGTGCATGTTGAGGCGCATTATAATGCAAGGTGTGAACGGACAGACTTAAAGCTGTCTGTTTGTGATTGGATCAGCCGGGATGGAGCTAAATACCAAGTCTGAACAGGCCCTATGACTATCATGGATTTCATACACTTTCTTTCGTAAAACATCAAAAAAAAATTGAGCCTGGAGGAGCCCTGGGACAAAATCTTATAAGAAAATTGGGTCTGTGGTCAGGAAGGACAGTCCAGTCCAGTCTCATAAATTGCTTAATAATTCCAATTAGTTGCCCATATTGCTATTGATGGGTCTGGATTCAACCTACCTCATTATGGCTTTTAGAGAATCACAATCCAAACTCATTCCATCATCTACCAATTCAAGTGAATTAGCTCCTTTTGCATTAGATAACCAAACATATTAGTCACTCAGCAAACCTAAGTGGAATAGATTATTGTGTGAATATAGAACATGTACAGCATAAAATTGATTAGCATATCACATTAGTGAAAATCAGTCTAATGATCCCGCTCTTTGTGGTTCATCTTAAAAAAAAAGAAAAAAAAGAACCTAAAAAATAGGAAACAGATTTTTTGCGTGAAATTGTGTAGAATGACATACAGTATGTGCACAGTCTGACAGCGTGAGGCTGTTTTCACATTCATTGCATTCACATTCAAGTGTGGATTCTCTCCGTGCTCATGGAAAATCCGATTTCAAACATGATTTGTGCCATCACAAATAGTTTGGAAGCCAATCACGGCCCCATATTCAGCATACACAAGTGTGACGTGGAAACTTGAAGCCTCCAGCGCACATACTGTACACTGTGAATGGTATGTGCAGTTAAACTTGTGAAATGTAAAATATTCACATATGCTGGAGATTTTAATGAGGGTGAAGGAATATGTTCATTGCACTCTTTTTCTCCATTCAAATTTTTTTTTATTTTTATGTAGGCCTATGCCTTAATACATGTATGGAGGGGATCTCTCAGAGACAAGCTGAGAGGCAGACACACAAGCAGTCACTTGTTTTACCGTCTCTCTCACACATCTTTTCACTCCCTCTAATGTGTTCTGAGTTCTAGCAGCTCACGCTAAATGAGTGTAAAAGAGAAAAAACAAAAATAGCCATCAAGTTTTTCCTCTTCTGCTCCTGCTAGACTCTGATCACGGCGGAGGGTTAATTGCGGGTGACATAAAAAGATATTTGATGTTTTGCCTGGTGGTTATGATGGCGCATTGTTTAGCGGTCCAGCAGGCGATTTTGGAGTGAGATAATTGATTGCTGAGTCTCATTAGGTGGTTAAATACTGACTGCAACTCAAAATAGCACCTCCATACAAATTCACCCTTTTTCTGAATGATGGGATCTAATGAGGTGTGAGATGTGTGAAAAATCTTCTGTTCCCAGCCATCCCTTCCGTCTATCTCTGTTTTTATTCTGTCACTCTTTCTTACACACACACACACACACACACACACACACACACACACACACACACACACACACACACACACACACACA